>JASSUY010004252.1:0-11595 GCA_032466535.1 Forpus xanthops
CTATAGCCCCCTTCAGATACTGGAAGGCTGCTATGAGGTCTCCACGCAGCCTTCTCTTCTCCAGGCTGAACAGCCCCTTGTACTAATCTTTGCAAAGAGCGTGCTACTGATATATAGAGAACTGCCATATCCATTTCAAGTCAGTACAATATTTTAAGGCACCAAACCCCTCAAAACTTTGACCTGTTACAGAAGGGGGAAGACAAATAAGGGAGGAATACTTCAGTCATTTTCTTAAGCTACCATTTTTATTAATCACACACGCTAGGTTAAGGAAATAGAAAGCAAGGCTGTACATAGCTGACCAAGGAAGGAGGAGGGAAACCCCAAAGTAGGTAGAGGATGAGTCTGTTCTTCATTTTTCCTAGCTATGAGTTATGACCTGTATAGAGAGACGTGAAGTAATGTTAGCTATGGCACATAATTGGCAATGCACACCGTGTTTCCATCTATTTTCACAGTCATATTTCAGCTCATGTCACTGCAGGTAACTCCCTCTCTGACCCTTTGGCTTTAAATAGCAAAAAACATAACCCATGTTTTGCAGGGAGATAAAGAGAAACTTGTCTTTTTTATTTCACAGCTTAGTTAATGAGGGGGACTGATGGGACGGGCCAAGCGATTTAGAAGCATACCTAGATCCCAAGAGGTACTGAACTGCTGAGCACCCATTGACTTCCTGCAAGTAAACCCACTCTATCTTGCAAGCCTAGACCCTGTTTCCCATGCACCATGAAGGGATTATGCAGCTTTTTGAAACTAAGTTCTTATTTCTAATCAGTGTGAATGAAGCTTCTTACCAACTGTTCAGATTTTTAGATGAAACTAAATTGAAAGCTAAATTAAAATCAGAATGCAGAGCACTCTTTGCAGCTGATCCATTTGCTCAGCAACACAAACATTTATACCAAAAAGCAAAGTGAGTGTTGGCAGGATTAATGCTCCCAGGTATGTATGCATTGTATGGAAGTAAGCTCGATGCTAGGGGACCCACCTGTGTTGGTAATACTTACATTTGCACTTACCTGTGGTAATCTTAGCGCTTCCCTTTGTGACATTTGGCACAATGTGGTGGTGATTGTGCAGAGCTCAGAGACAAAGCCAGCTTGGGATTGTCACATGCTGCCCAGTGAAGGGTCTAAAGGCAGGACTCCAGTGCTTTGAAGCATGATTTGCATCAACAGAGTGGAGATGCAGCCATGGACGCTAAGCTCTCTGCTGTTAAAGCAATTGGAGCTGCAACATGCTGAGTACTTTATGGAAGCCCAGAAAGAGCAGGGAGATCTTTATGTCCAACACACGAAGAAAGGCCTCTGTGATCGCACAGCACTGAAGCACATGTGTAGACTGAGGACAGCCCCTGTGTGGATGGGGAAGCAGAGCCAGGCTGGTGTTGGTGCCCATATCCCATGGCCAGGCTGAGTGCTGGTGGGTGACACTGCTGGGGTGTCCACTTCCACTTCCCACCAGCCCCACTGTGCTTGAACATCACTTTCAGTGTTACAGCAGTTATACCTGTGATGCTGCCGTGCTTAGAAACCCTTCAGATCACCAGCTTCATTAATGAGCAGAGCAACCTCTGGCTGACTGCTGCATCCTTTCCTGACGCTTCTAATGCTTGGAGTTGAGCTCTGGCATGTGTTTAGCCTTTGCTTACTCCAGACAGTGGGAAGAAGATGTGATTTGGGAGCTGAAAGGATGGCTTACGGTTCCTGTACACACACAAACAACTCTCCTCCGCTTGTCTCCACACCTCCTGTAGGGCTCAGGCAGCCGTTGTTCATTCTTTCTTCTGCCAGTTTACTCATCACAAGTGGTTTTACGTGCACCCTTGTGAGCCACGGGCTGGAAAAGCCTTAACAAAACTTCTTATATTGACCTAACATCTGGGGCCATGGTTTCCACCAATCCTCCCACAAGGATCACTGTTTTTAAAATACATTTCTAAATTAAACTTATGTTTTCAAAAATACCTTTTTCTTTATTTTAAGCATAGATGTAATCCAGTTGCAGTTTAAGGATGGGTTCAGCGGGAGCTGTCTGCGAGAAGGTTTAATTCCTGGGCCTCCACCAATGTGTATAGTGAAGGGGTCAGAAAACTGTTCAAGAGACACTTTGAATAGCTCACACCAATGAGTGCATTTTATTTAAGCTCTCTCCAAAAGGACTTTTCTGATCTCACTACTGACAATATAGCAGTTTACTGCCCGATCTTCTGAGCCATAGAGGAGGTAATTGCTGCAGATTAGAGTTTTCCACACTCTATCAGTCATACAGAAGAACAAATCCCTTGATTTTACCATCAGCCTGCTGACTATCTAACTATTTCTGCTAGGAAAGAAGTGTTTTACTTATTCTGGCCACCAGCCAAAGCAGGCCCTGTGTCTCACATGGCGTGATGCATTGCTGCCAGTTCTGTCCTTTCCTTACCCTGTGTTTTGTACCATACCTCCTGCTTTGCTGAATTTATCTGCACCAGAGGTGATGTTCCCACCTATGAACTATTTTGTGATGCTACAGTTACCATCACCTTACAGTAAATACGACAGTCTCAGTACTGTGTTGATACCAAAGCATGACCTTTTTCTAACGCTAGGACCCCAAGCTGTTTATCAGTAAATTTTCAGAGGTAAAGTAATGCACAGGTCTAAGCTGAAAACTAACCAAGAAAGGAGACAAAGGAGAATGGTATCAGCTCAGTTCCCAAACTGTTCCAGAATCCAACACCCAGCATCCAGCAGTGCTGATGTTGCACCTTTCAAGCTGCCCATGTTTTGAGATTGGACTGAGTATGGAGCAGGTCAGTTCTGGAGCATCAGCAGATGAAACCACCCATTGCCAGCAAGCAGCAGCCTGAGCGTACCTTGGTAAAGCAGTGTTTCTCTCCGAGATCCTCCAGGCACCTCAACTGCTGCTGAAACCAGAAGCAGAGGAGTAGCATTTGCTGTTTAAAAGCGGTAGGAAAGCACACGTTCTCATGTTATCCCATTTGGTTTCCAAAGCTCTGTTACACTCCTTTGGTATCTGAAGCGTTGTCACAGAGGAGGCTCAAAATGAATTAAGTTTCCCCCTAGCCCATATGCTGACATTCCTATGGACCAGACAAGGGTAATGAAGCTTCAAACAGTGGATGATCTGTGGAAAAACAGGGATAGTTTGATGCAGACGTGACAAGCCTGCTCCACTTTATCAGTACTGCACAAATGCCAAGGTGCTTCCTGCCTGGATCAATTCCTCCAGACCCTTGCTTTGTTTCCCTTGTCATCTTCTAACTTTTAGTTTTAAAAAGGTGCTCAACTTTTTCCCCAGAGAAACCTATAAAATAACTTAATTTGTGTAATGTATTTTATGGTCAAGATCAACACTGGGGTCTGGTTCTGCTTGTGCCGGTTTTATACTCCCTGTGTTGCATTTTGCTCCCTCCTAAGGATCAGAAATGCTGCTTAGTCTTTAATATGTTGAGTATGTCAGGTTAAAGTGGCTTTTATTCTAGACCTTGAAAGCAGGTTGTGATAGAGCAGAAATCATCCAACCAAAGGAAAAACGGAACCAGATGCAAATTTCACCAGTGATGGAATGTAATGCATTGCTCCCCTCTGAGCAGAGAAACTGGGACTTCTGATTGTCTCTTGCCCTGTTTGTCAGAGCATTTTCATAGCGTTGCATTCAAAATAGTGAGGATATATTTGAGAATGAACTGAAGGAAGAACTAGAGGTTCCCTGGCTGCTCCTGATGGATTCACTCTGGAGTGGGACCCAGTTTCCACCTGCCTCCTCTGTCTCCTTATGCAGCATCACAGAGGCACTGAGAGCACAACACCAAATCCATCTAAAGCCTATGATTTTGACCCCTCATTCAGATTTTCATAAAAGCCCTAAGTTCTGGAAGGCCTCATCTGCAATGTCCACAGTCACAATAACTCAACATTTTGTGACTTAACAACAGGGAAACAAGAAATCCTTTGAGGAATAATGACACTTGACTACAAGTTCCTTAAATACAGTGCAGTGTTAATGGCAATATTGCCTCTGCGATAAAAGGGTATGAAGCTGCCTATTAACAGATTTTATGTCATCTTGCTTTCCGTTGTACTTCCTTGCCTTAAGGAAACGAACATTCTGCATTAGAAGAACCATTTAGTGGCAAGTAAGAGAAATCCAGATCATGGATGTGAAAGGGATGTAGCTGAGAATGAAGTGCTTGTAAGGTTTCTTTCCCAAGTAATGATTTTTTTGTGAAATCCAATAAACAGCAGAAATGTGCTTGTTTCATGTATAAGAAACACTGCCAGTAGCTGAGCTTTGCCAGAACTCCAGTGCTGGGTGTTTGGAGAAGGGAAGCTGATCTTCCCATCTGCACCTCTCCTAATTAACAGCCTGATTCTGATCCTACCGATGCAGGGATAGATTTTGACCCTGGAGAAATAAGAGCAGGGGTAATTGCTCAGTTTGGGGGATCTGAGATTTTTTAAGGGGCTGTGTGACAGACAGAGGCAACCTCTGTAAATCTGCTGAGGTTTTGGAGGGGCCCTTGTGCATCAGAACCAGTTCCAAAGGTCTCAGATCTTGTAGGATCCACATGTGGGAAACCCACAGAGCAGAATGCAACAAAGCATCAAGAAGATGAATTAAGTCACAGATTTAAAGTGAGAACCAAACAGAAGCCTGTTGTTATTACAGCCATGTTGTCAGTCCTTTCCAGCCCTAAGTATCCTATGGTACTGTGTTGCACGCATTAACATTGGCTTAACTTCCTCCTCACAGCCCTCAGGGGAGGCTGATACTTTGCCTTGCTTTTGGCATGTACCTGCAACAGGATAGGGTCTTTTCTTTCCATCCTAATATTGAAAAATTAAATTCTGAAATTTAAATTCTGGGACATTTTGAAATGAAACCCAAACCCGATTTCCGTGCATCTGCACAAATATCACTGCTGAGAACTTTGGGATACCTACAATGTAACCCCCCATGTTCCAGATCAGTAAAGGTGTTCTCTAAACAAGTTTTCTAAGGGAGGTTCTCTTCCTGTAAACAGGGACTGGTTTCCTCTACAAACACCTTTTGGTGCAGAATTCATTCTCTAAATAAAATCCCATTTCTGATGTTTTAGGAAGTAGAATACGGTTATTTTAGCAATTTCTCTCCCAATTCCACCTATTTTCCTTTTCTTTCTTCCTTTTTGAGCTAGAGTATTTGCTACCTCACCTTGTTGCTAGAAAAAGTTTAGCTTCACTGCTTCTAATGCCACCTGAAAATATATATATGAAGTTGCCTAAACAATACTTTATATCTTCCTATCTCATTGAGAGCTATCATTTCAGAAAGTGAAGGTCCACACAAATCAATACTTAGAAGAGACCTGCTTATGCCTGCAGATTTACAGCACTTCTAATAATAGCCTCCTGATGTTTGCACTGCAGGAGCTTGCCTATGTTTTTCCACCTCATGTCACCATGTTGTATCATGTATCTACAGCACTGTTTTCATTGCAGGTAGCAGAGAAGCAGCGTTCACGTACGCCATCATTGCTGCTGGAGTAGCACACGCAATCACAGCTGCCTGTACACAGGGCAACCTGAGTGACTGTGGCTGTGACAAAGAAAAACAAGGACAGTACCATAAAGAGGAAGGATGGAAATGGGGAGGCTGCTCTGCGGACATCAGATACGGAATAGGATTTGCCAAGGTGTTTGTGGATGCCCGGGAGATCAAGCAAAATGCAAGGACACTCATGAACCTGCACAACAACGAGGCCGGGCGGAAGGTAAGTCCCTCTGCTCTCCTCCCAGGCCATCTCCAGCCTGGGACTGGAGATGGGGTAGGTCATGGACAGTGCCTGGCAACTACAGTGTGCTTTAAAGCTGACCTCAATTTACAGTAGACAAGTAGGCACCTTGGTGAGTTATACGAGCTGGTTGGGCCATCTGTCCATCACGTGTTTGTCTGAATGTTACTCTCTGGAGCTGGAAAAAGAAAAAAGCAAACAAACATTTTAACTGTAAAGTCAAATAATACTTTATGGTAGAAAGCTTGCTGCTACTGTGTGGGTGAATGGGATTTTCGTCAGGTTCAGACATGAACTTCTCATTTGAAAAGGGATCGTTTTCAACTCAACTCTTTAAACCTTGCTCTTTGTGTGAGCATTACCTTTAGAAGTATTAAAATACTTTAGCAAAAAGGCCACAGGCTGACTCACTGTTACACCATTGTATGGATTTGCTTTATCATTCTGCACAGCAAGATGCCTGCCCCCTCCCCATCCTTTAGGACTGCTCCAAAACCTGTGCTCAGGAAGACAGGAATTCAGCAGCTTCCAACACGTTTCCTGTGGATCCTGGGCACTGAGTGCCCCGGGTTTGCTGCCTTCGCTCTTTGCTCCACTCGGTCAGTTTTCTGGTTATCAACAGCAGAAGCAAGACCTGCCCTGATCTGTGCTCCTCAGATCCCTGCTGGTCAGACCTTCCCCAGCATACACCAAACAGCCTCGGTGGTGCAGGGCTCTGATTTACACCAGTGAGGAGTGACCAGGGTCTGCCTCGTGCTCCCCATGTGCAGGTACAATCCAGCCCCGCTCTCCGTACGGAAGGTGCTGTTTTGCTAATCACATCTTATAGAATGAACGTCAACCCTCTTGCTTTCTGAGCTCTCTGATTTGCCTCCTCCACTGAGCATTAGTACTGATTTGAGCATTAAGCTAGTGTGACTTAGAAGCAAATGGGAGAAGGAAGTTAGGAACAGCAGTAAATTTGTGGATACTATTTTTGTTGTAGTAATTACCTGTGGGCTCTGAGACATCTCCACTTATGCTGGAGCCAAGTAGATTGAAAAAATAAAAAGCAGCCATTTCCACCCCAAACAAAAGCCCAACCCTTCTTTTATTTAATGCTACTGTAGTAGTTTTATAGATGAGATTATGGTTTCTACTCTGTCTAGTATTCCCAGTGCCTGCTTGTGTCTGGCTCTCTAGTGCAAACACAGTACGTCAAACCACGAGCAAGATTAACACTGAGTTCTGAGAATAAATCAAAGACTACCCACTAATATTTGCTGAACAGATGATCTGAGATCCTTATTGCTTACTGAGAAGCTGGTAAACCAGCGAGATCCACAGCGTGCTCTGTTGTACAGGCACAAATCCACTGAAACAGAAAACAGCAGAGGAGCTTCACCTTTGTGGGAAAGCCACTTCCTTGAAAGGTCTGCTTGTGCTCGATAGGTGTTGGCAGGTAAGAGATTCCCAAGAAATGACACAGCAGCAGCCTGCAGACGGCTGCGTACAGAGATGGAACTGGCCACTGCCCAGAACTCTTTTCTTTCTAATGCAGAGCTCAGAGATACAGACAAAAGAAGTTGCATCTTTTTGTCTCCATTGTCGCCCAGGTAGGGACCCAGGGTAGAGAAGGAGGGCAGCTGGTCCTGCAGCTGGCCTGCCTTCAGAAGCCTTGAGGACATCAGCTCCTCCTGTTTCTCACCTATATGTGCACAATTTGCTGCCCTAAAGGATTGTGCCTGGGAGATTGAGCTCTGTGCGTTGTTACCTGGGAGAACAGTGGTGTGTGCTATCTCTGGCCATCTGCCATTTCTCCAGCAGGCTCAGGAACTGTTCTGATCTAGAGATAGTTCTACTCTTCTTCCTGCATCCCTTACAGAGCAAAATTACTGATCTTTGTTCGAACAAATCTCTGTTTGAAATCTTCAGGGGAAAGAAGGAGTAACGTGATTGGGAAGAGGCACGTTCCTCCACCATCCTGGAGAGGATGAATAAACGATGTTTTTGCTAGCAAGATTCCTTTCAGGCTTTGCTCTTCTGTGAAAGATCACAGTACTTAAAGACAATTGGCAGAGGGAGGCCATTATGGGTATTTGGCAAGCTAGGTCTCTCACAACCTAACCCTTTCACAACAAAGACTGTCTTGTTTTGAGGTGGTACTCTCCCTTTTGGAGCAGTATGGATCTTATCAGTCTCCACACAATCTATTCTTGGTGGCTTTCCTCTGGGCTACAAATTCTTGTCTAGTTTTACTCACCCATGGCTAGGTTTTTGATGGTATTTGTGCACGTAGGAGACAGACTGGCACCTATTGGCCTTCCAGAAATAAACCAGATGTTCAATTCTTATTGATTTGTTATCTTCACCTGTAGGCACTGCTATGCTGTTCACTAGCCAGTCCCCTCTGCTTTGCTCTTGCAATGTGAAACTGTACTGTGTGCTGTGCCCACTGCCCTGGGCACCCATTAATGACCTGTGGGCTTTAGGATTACACCAGCTGCAGAGGATTCAGAATGCACTCTAGCAAATCATACAAGTGTTATTATCTAGTTGACTTCCTAAGGATCACTGGCAAATTCATCTGTTCCATCTTGGTCAGCAAGAGATGACAGTGGGCAGGCGGGCATGAGTGGGACTGCATGGTATAAACCCACAGAGAACCAGGAAAAGTCTGATCCAGACATTTTGGGGATCTTAATATAAGACTTTCCACCTTCTCATAGTCTTGTTCTGCCTAGGCAGATGTTTATCTCCTGTGGTGCCAGCAACAGTCATAGAATCACAAAGGGTTGCTAAAAGACCTTTAAGATCTTCAGGTCCAGCCCTCACCCAGCCCTGCCAAGGCCACCACTAAACCAAGATGGCTCTGCCAGAGCAATCTCACGGTTGTCTGTCAGCTCTTTCTAGAGGTGAATGAAAACTGTGCCACATGTGGAGTATTTCAGAGGTGGCAGGCAGAGAGCACTCGCCTGTGTTTCTTCCTCAAGCAGCTTTGGTAGGGCAATGCTTGGAAAACACTTGTGTGTGCACCCAGGGAGCAGTGAGAAGCACTCACACCTGAGATGAGCGGGTGTGAAACATCTCCACTTCCAGCTGCTCGCACACTGCAAACCAATGCCAGTGATGCCTATGGCCCCTGCAGGATGATACCTCCACTGCTGGGGCGGAGGCAGTAGCTGTTGAAGGACAGGGCTCTCATTCTGTTCCTCCCCCTGTCCCAGTGACAAAGTGCCAGGACTCAGTTCTGCAGCACATAGGTACAACTTCAGAGTCCCCAGGGTGCTTGGAAGGGAAGGGGGGGTCACATACACCCTACACAAGTGGCCCCAAGCAGCCTCACATCATCTGTCAAACCTATTGGAGAGCAGCTATTGCTGACCTCCAGAAGCAGAGTTTAGGGTGTCTTTCCTCTTTGAGTTAGTATTTCCTGAAATGCTGATTCACTGCAGGAAGAAGCAAGCAGTACGGGGAGAGCAGGAGGAGAATTCATAACAGCTGGGTCAGAGAAGAGAGATAAAGCTTGAATGAATTTAAAGGCATAATCCTGATTTGCCCTGAAAACTTCCATGTGAGCGGTTATAATTGCAAGGCTGAATCATCTGTTTGCAAATTTGTCTTCTCAAGTGCAAAGTTAATTACTGCCAGTAACACAATAATACACGTCTGAGGGGTATTTATGCTCCAGGAAATAAACATGTTGTTCTCCACGTTATGCTACTAAAAACCAGCAAAGTAGGTACAGAAAGGTTCCACACCTTTTGGCTGTAAACGTTTCATTTTGACAGCACGGTGAGGTACATGACCAGATTGCTCTCTCTTTTCTCTGTGACATTGAAATTCCACGAATGGCATCTTGCATCAGCGTTACATCATATTAAGTATAATGCAATATTATGAGTCATTGTTATAAATCATGGGCACAGGCTGCATTAGAACGCTTTTGCAATTCAAGAGCACATCAAGGTGGATTCTTATTCAGTGCTTCTCTTTGGAGCATACATGGGTGCACTAGCTATGCAATGTACCTTCGTCCTCTGAATCAGGAGCCTTTCAGTTTTCCCTTTCAGCTCTCAGGCTTGTAGGAGAAGTGCTGTACGTGCCTAACAGAGTTGCTGCAGATATCAAGCAAACTAGGAGAAAACAGAAGGTGTTTCTGGAGTGGATCATGCAATGATCACAATAGACTGAAGTGTTCAGTACTGTATCCTGTAGGAAGAACTGTAATGATGCTAATCACCTGCATTTGGAAGGCATGGTGCTCAGGAGTTCTCCCAAGCTATCCTGTGAAGCCTCCACTTTTATGACACTCTCCCCCTCACCTCCTAGCACTTCTGCCCTCAGAAGGGGATTGCTGCCATGTAACTTTCCTGAACTTCTTCCAGGTCTTGCGTAGCATGGTATCATCACCCAACTGCAGGAATGTAACTGTTCTCCAGAGGAGACAGCTATTCCTACTTCATTCAACGTACCTTTTACTTTAACTAGCCTATTAGCATGAAGACAAGAAGCCGAACAGAGCACAAGCTCTTACAGATGAACCACTTGAAAGCTTGTGAGCATCCAATGTGTTGTTAGAAAAGAGACAAGACTGATAAAAGAGGCAGCCAAACGTTGGAACATCTATCACTGGTGTGAATACAGGCCTGCCGTTCTGGATGTTTAATATTTCTGCCTCAACTGGGTCGGAAAGTGTGTGTAAACATGGCACTATTCCTGCTCGCACCTATGGCTCAGATCAGCTGCCCGCAGTGGAGGGGCACTGAGGAAGACTGCAGCCTTCAGGGGACCCCAGCAGCCCAGGGTTCCCATATGATGACCAAGGATGCACGCTGCCTGGCTAGCAGGGTACCATCAGTGTGCTGGGGGACACAGGGCCCATGGTGCAACCAACAGATTCTTTCCCACACGTCTGTACCAGCTGTAATCCGGTGCTGAGCAATGTCTGCACACAGCACAACTGATAGCGGCCAAACCCATGTACTTCTGTGTTCATCTGCCTCCCAGCTCCATCAGAAAGAGTGCCTCTAATGGCACACGCACACCAGGATAAAGCTTGCCTCTGTGGAGCTGCTGAGAGCTACCATTGACTCCAGGGAGCCTTGAGACCAGCTCTGAGCTGAGCACTGAGGCTGCCCTCATACTCCTGGCACCAGCCCTCAAGTGATACTACAGTATCAGCAGCACAGCCACATGTTTCTTGGAGTTGGGAGCTGAGCGGTGCCCTTACAGTCGCACTTCACATTTCCTAACAGAGTTTTCTTCTCCTTTTTGAGCTCTATGGTTTGCCTGGGCGCAGAAATGTCCCCGAGTTTTGTGTTCAGGAGCCTCTAGTCCTTAGTGTTAGAGATGCTTCTGAGCCACAAAGCTGACAATGATTTTCCTCTTTACTGGTAGGTTCTACTTGTGAAACGATTGAGAGTGGTTTGAAGTTGGGAAGGGTTTTTCAGAAGTAACTTTCCACTTGTAGTTACAAGTGAGGGATCATGGAGATAGAAGCATACCTAGGGCTAGTGCTGCCTGCTTGATCAAGAGCTTGTTCATTTACACCCAGGTCCCCTCACTGCTCCCTCACTTGGACCTCCACTGTCAGTGTGTAAGAGTGACAGCACATGTACTGCTCCTCATCACACTGACCAAGCCCTTGCTTAGACTCCTTGCCTGGCTGATGAGGGACCAGGGAAAGTGCTCCTGTGCTTCCATTCCTGACATAGAATCACAGAATCATAGAATCCCAACCTGGTTTGGGTTGAAGGGACCTTAAAGCTCCTCCAGCTCCATCCCCTGCCATGGGCAGGGACACCTTCCATAGAGCAGTTGCTCCAAGC
>JASSUY010004262.1:10065-28060 GCA_032466535.1 Forpus xanthops
TCCCAGCTCCTTGTGCATCCCCAGCCTGCTTGCTGGTGGGGTGAGAGGCAGAAACAACCTTGACCCTGTGTAAGCTCTGCACAGTGGAAGCTAAATCATCCCCATGTAATCAGTGCAGTGTTCAGCACACGTCCAATCCAGAGCCCCATACCAGTTATCATGAAGAAAACTGCCCTAGCTAAAACGAGCACACCAAGATAGGGTACTAGATAGCACTACCTAGAGAGGTACTAGATGACGTAGCAGGAGCAAGGTCCACCAGCATTCTGCTGTGTTGTGCTTGCTGTCCTTGTTGTGAAGATACTACTTGAATGCAGTAATGTTTTCAATTATTTTCACCAGTTAAGCTTTTTTGTAATGTAAATGAAGTCCTTGGAAACACTGCCTGAAGGAAACCTTCACCTGAAAACATCTCTGTTACTCAGTTTCTCCTGGAAGAGGCAGGAAAAACTTTACTAGAGGATTTGCTTTGAATAAGGCTTCTGAAGAAGAGCGCAAGCTCTAAGAAGACCATAGCTTATCTTTTCCATAGCCTGCTCCATACACATTATAATGTATCCAACGAGAAGAATGAGTAATAGACCAAATAACAAAAGAAAAAGGAAGGTAAGTTTTGAAATGAGGGAGTGAGTTGCAGTAGTGTAGGTGAAGAGTGCCATGTATTTGGGGAGGAACAGCTGGCAAGTATAGACACGTGGGAGGGAATGAAGAAGAAACCTCTTATCGTATGAGAAAGACTGAAAACATTAATAGTGATCTTTTAAAGTAAGAAATGGGAGGTTTAAGGTATTAGAAATATTTATAACATGGTTTATGAAAAAATAAATACACAGATGTGAAAGAACACATATTGGGAAGGGTGGGGAGAGAAAGAAATGTATTGTTGCCTGGTAGCAGTCCAAATTTAGCACTTCAAATGTATATATGTAAGATCTTGTTCATAACCCAGTCCAGCAGCAGTTACTAGATCTGGAAAAGTCTGTGCACCCTCAGAACTATCTGGGGTATTTATCACAGAATCCTAGAATACTTTGATTTGGAAGGGACCTTTAAATATCAGGTACTTCCAACCTCCCTGCCATGGTCTCACTAACCTTATCCTAAAAACTTCCTTATATCCAATTGAAATCTCCCCTTTTGCTCCTTGTCCTGACACTGCAGGCCTTACTACAAATTCTCTGTCTTAAAAGCTCCTGTTATACATTGAAAGGCTGCAGTAAGGTCTCACCAGAGCCTTTTCTTCTCCAGTCTGAACCCCAGCTCTTCAGAAGAGAGGTGTTCCATCCCTCTCTTCATTTCTGTGGCCTTTCTCAGGTCCTGCTTTAATAGGGCCAAGTCTGTCTTCTGTTGGAGACTCAAAGCTGAATGTGGAACTCCAGGTGGGATCTCATGAGAGCAGAGGGCCAGAGTCTCCTCCCTCAAGCTGCTGGCCATGCTGCTTTTGATGGAGCCCAGGATGAGGTTGGCTTTCTGGGCTGCAGGCACACATTGCCTGCTCATGTCCAATTTTTCATCCATCAGCAGCACTACTTTGTTCTCCACAGGGCTCCTCTTTAGCCATTACTGAGCCTGTACTGATATTGGGAATTGCCCCAGCCGGTGTCCAGGACTTTGCACTTGGGCTTATTGAACTTCATGAACTCAGTCCATATATTTCTATACTTACTGCATTTGTTGTATCTGGTACTAGTTTTGGTGGGAAGAAGGCTATATTGAGTCCAAGTGAAAGATTTATGGAATAGAACTTTCTTTCCTCTGAGGAATGCAGTTGTTAGAGGTAGTAGCATATTACTTGTTTGTTAGCCCACACAGGGAAGAGGGCAATGCATGTGCGAATGTGTAGAAGGAAGTAATAAAAATAAGCTCTTCAGGTTCTGTGAGCTTTTACTCCACCTAACAATTGTCTTTTACCTCTTTGGTGCCTGCTTATTATATTTGTACAGGTGTAGCATCAGCACAGGCTCATGTTCCATTTGAGAAATAGAACACAGTCCTGTATCTTCAATCTGCTGCCTTGTTTTCAAGGCAAATGGCCAGGAAGTGTGACCGTATCCATTGCACTAGGATGCAGCAGTGTGCTTTACTTCCCACCCTTCTATGAGGCAGATTCTGTCAGTGCTTATTTTCTAGCAGGCCACAGACATTGATTCCCGAATAGAATCTGGTCTTAAACTTTTGCTAGAGGCTGAAGACTTCAAGTTACCCATCTGCAGTTTTAAGAGGTTAGTGCCTGCTTCAGTTTGACTTTGTATTACAACTGATGTGCAAGTGCCTTTAGTTTGGTTAAGCAGTCTTAAACTCATCAATCCTAAAATAGGATAAGAACTAGCAATAACTTCTGTAACTTGGCTTTTTACTGTGAAAGACCATCAGCAATGAAAACCTGTCACAGCTAGGCTAGAGGAAATGTAACTCATTTAATGCCTTCACTGTGAAGATTGCAAGCATAATAGTAGTTAGGCTTGTTTCTTTTTAATATAAGGAAAAATGAAATCAAATGAATATAATAAAAAGCGAGGCAGCCTCTAAGAAAAGCTTTCTTAGTAATTCAGGCTGAATTCATGAAATACAATGCAGAATATTGGATAGTTTGGGACACTGAAGGAACTCTCAATGTAATTGATGCAGGAGAAATGCACAAATAAATGAAATTGAGATCATTTGTGGTTGAGCTTTCATCTTTCTTTATAAAACAATATGTGAAAATGTAATTTCAGTGAACCTAAAACATGCTATTCAACTTGATACTTGGTGTTCGATAAGTTGAGTCTTAACAGTTCTATACTTTGTTTACCTTAACATATTTGTATCAGGATTTGTATAGGGGTACTTGGATCTGTGAAGTGGTTCCTGCTCGCTTGTTCTCGAAGATGGTGGTAGGCCATGCTTGGTGGAAGTTTGTCCATGATGTGCAGTGTAACTCCATCTGTGGAGAACGTCTCAAGACTGTAGGCTCTGAGCTTAACTAGAAAGTGTTTCAAATAAATAAGTCATATCTCTTTCTAGAGGTCTCTTTTTGTTTTAGTGGTTTAGATACCTTAAGCTGCAGCAATTCTTTCAGGTTTTGAGACAAATTCAAGAACCGGGTAAATTCATAAACTGGTCCTTAGTTTTGCACAAGATTCTCTTACTGTAGGTGTTTGGCAGCTGAGAAGCTCAGAGGTTTATACCATCACATCTGTAGAAGTCAACAGTTAAGAGAAGTCCTGCATTTTATCCACCTGTGTGTACTGAAGGTGAATGTTATGTGGCTTTGCAAGTACGTCAGTGCTGACTTCCTATATAGACCTGCCTTTCAGCTCTGCCCCTGCCTTCCGTGTTGCTGGCTGTAGGGAGTGTCTACATGGTAATACCGAATAAACTGGGAAGAAGCGGTTTGCTTGTTTTCACTTAGACTAATAGAAGAAAAGAATAAGCCAAGTCACTGAGTTCACTGATGTGACAGGCTATGTGGTACCTGTGAGTTGCAGGTGCTTAGCACCTCTCACTACAAGATACACTTCAAAAGTCATTGAGTAAATGTGACCACTCAACTTTCTGTCTTTGAAATGGCAAACCTAAATCTGGTGTTTGGAACCCAGTACCGAGAGATTTGTCCAAAGCCCAGAAAGAAATCTAAGCCTGGTTGTAACTCTGTAGGAAACATGTTGAGAACCAAGTTCGTTATTGGTTTAAGATGAAGTGTGAGCTGTTACTGAAGACACTTAATAGATGATGCACAGTTTGTTGCAATGAGAGTATCAGAAACTTGTGGCTCTAAGAAAGCAATTATGCCTGTGGTAGTAACCTCCAAATCTAAACCTGCTGTGAAATGCATTTAGAGAAGGTCCAACCCTTTGAAGGCTGGTGCTTAGATCCTTTTCTGGATCCGGGAGTCCCCTGTTTGCAGAGTTTTATGAGCGCGTATGCCGCTTGCTTGAAAGAAAGGAAGAGAGACCAGGAGAGCTGATAAGGTATTATGTGTGCTCAGTGAAGGGTGGTTCTTTTATTGGCATACGTAAGTTTTGGTGAACCAACTATTTGTCAATGCAGCAAGAAACTTCACACACTTGTCCTCTACAAGCCTGCCTTGCTGGCCACTGACAGGACAGCACTTAACAGATATCCTTATTTCAGCTCACACACTGGGCACTTCAAGTCTATTTTGTATGAGTTTTGGAAACTCTGAAACTGCTTTAGTGAATTATGGCAAAGAAATGCTTCCTGCTGCTGGCACCTTTTTGAGACACATTGGGAAAGCTCTCTTTTGTATCACGATTGCTACTGAAGACAGGACTGTAGTTCAAGGTACTAGTGTGGTATGTATTCCTTATGGCTTTGTTGATGGGCTTGTTAAACTGTTGTTCTAGTTGGTATGTTTTCATGCTGAATGCTTTGATACTTGCTCAGAAACAAGATACTAGTGATTTACTTTTAAAATTCCATTTTAAGCTGCTTAGTAAATAGATAGTTCAATTTCAGCAAGAAATTCCCATGAGCGTTATTTGCTGAGGTTGTGATCAGTTTTGAAGGTTGTGAAATTCGTCTCTGAGGATTGGGGGCATTTGTAAATCCCTTTGTCACTTCACAGGCTCACAGAAGGCAGAAATTCGGATCCCAGTTCAGGAGGAATGTGTGTTCCCATTTCCTGTAGTTTGATCAGAAGCAGTTTGAAAAGTGAAAGCCCAAAAGTTTAAAACCTGCTTTATCTGTGAGCGTGCTTGGATGAAATCTGGTCGTGTTCCTCTTAGCCACAGCTCAGTGTTTCCAGGTTGTCAGGTCTCAATACCAAACAGTGAGGTAGATGGAAAGGTGGAAAAGCTGTTGTGCAAGTTGTCTCATGTAAGTGTACATTCTGCAGTTTTTGCTCCAGTAACACGTGCAGACCTTTGGGGGAAGTTCAGTTCTCTATTTTGCCCGAGTGGATTTTGGTTGTTTTCCCTTTTCCTCCCTCTGTCTTCTCTGCTGCTGGAGAGTCTGATCTCTATTCTCTATTTCTCTGGAGAGTCTGATCCTTGCATGTCCCTTCTTCATCCCTTCACGGGAACTGTTCTTCTCATTCTCCTTGTTTTCAGGTATAGCAGACCCATTCTTCAAAGCTGTTCCTCTTTGGCTAACTGATCTCTGTTTTGTTGGTGGGGATGCATAATTCCATGGTTAGCATCCTCATGTAAAGGGTTATTCCAGCAGAGCCTGTGGGAAAAGTTAGAAAATCTTGACTGTTGCCTGCAGCTTTCTTCTCCTCTGTGCTTTATATTTCTGTCTGATTTACATTGTCCAGTGCAGTTGTGTCGTTAGTTTTTGTTTCTTCAGTGAGCTAAATGACACCGTAGTTCAGACAAAAGTTATCTTCTATTAATTATAGAAACATAGAATGGTTTGAGTTGGAAAGGACCTTAAGCTCATCCAGTTCCAACCCCCTGTCATGGGCCGGGACACCTCATGCTGCAGATTCCTTATTAAGATTCCTTAAGGGAATCCTTTTGCTTTTCTTTTCCATTTCTGCATCCTGGCATCTTTTTCTTGGTTGGGATGATTTTAGAAATATTTTTACAGCCATATGATTCTTGAGATGAACAGTTTTAGTGTGCAGGATACAAGCATCACTTCCTATCTCTGTGGCTATTGTCAGTTCGTATTTGTTTGCAGTGTCTCTTAAGCATCTGGTCCATGCCCTATAGGTATTAATTTGAGTCTATGTGACTGGAGAAAACCTATTCATGCTTAGAGGCAAGAAAATGGCAAGTCAGAAATGCTTGGATAGCATAGCTTTCCAGATCTCAGTGCAATGAAAACTGTTATGAAATGCATCTTGCGCTAGAGAAATGCAGTCGAGCAAGAAACTGCTCCAGTTTCAGCTACAAATATTCAGAGGTACCAGCACATCCTTCAGCAGTGGTACAAAGCTAGATAATGAGCCAAAACTTGTGTGCCTGCAGGTGTAAAACATGCACAGGGGCAGTTCTGGCAGATGCATTCATTAAGTATTGTTTATGCGTCTATAGCCTTCCAAAAGTCAGAAGTGTTATTTATTGTCTTGACTCTTGCTGCTTTTCTTTTAGTTGAAAACACCTCTGTTGACTTGTAGTTACTGATTTGATTTTATGTTTTCATTATAAATCACGGCTCCATTTTTTAATATAAGGGCAGCAAAGGCAGTAGTAGTTAATCTTTTATAGAAAGCATTCATTTCTGTGGTATGGAAACTTTTTGGTATGAAGAAAGGCAGAAAATGAAACAACGTTCTGAATGAATAGCAGTGATGCATTTTTCAATTTCCTTGTAATGTATTTTGCTCGCCAGTTGCAAATTGCATCGACTCTGTTAGTCTTCTGCACTCAGTTAATACTTCAGTTGGTGACAAAGGGCAAAGGAAACCACGTCAGCTTGGTGGAAGTTCATGGTAGAGGTGAGGATGATACAGCTTCACTAATGTAAGGTTTGTGGTGGTTGGTGCAGTGTGAGGAAGAAGGTGCAATCACCAGTCATCTGTATTGAACCAATTGAGCAGGATAACCAGCTGGACAGGTTTGGTGCTGGCTCCTTGCAGCTCCTCCTTCCCACATGTTCCTTTCTAACCCTGCTTTCCCACAACTCTCCTTTTCCTTCAGCACCCAGCACACCTCATTTTCATGCAAAGCAGCACAGCCCTCCCCATGTGGTATGCTGGCACTGTGTCATCTGGCAAGGCAGAGACTGCAACCTGATGGAAGGGTGAGAAGATCTGATTCTGAGAATAGCTCACTGCAGCAGGGGTGCTGGGCATTCTGCAGTGCCACAGCTCCCTCACTTCGGAAATACCTTATGAGCCTTCCCCTACGTAAAGAAATCCAGCATTGATTTACCTTGGGAGGTTCCTTTAGTGAAACCAGTCATTGGAGAGCTAATTACCAGTTATTAGTCCTTGCTTTACTTTATTGTTGCTACAGCTAAGCAGCATTGCTTTTCTGACAGTTCTCACTTCTAGTACTCTGATATGCTTCCCCATTTGTAATCTTGTATTTGAAAACCATTTTTAAACTGTTCATCTCCTTTTTCTTTTAAAATATCAGACTAGGTTTGTTATGTTCATGTGGCTGAGCTCCCTGGATAACTTCTTTTAATATGCCAGTTCCCATGGGAAACCTCTCTCTGCAGTATTGCCTTTTAAGCCTGGGTTTGGGGTTTTTTTTTTGTGTTTCAGGAAGGAAAAAGTCAAGAAATGTCTACCAATTTAAAATACCTTTCCTTGAGCATCCTGGTTTTTCAGACCACAAGTTTGGTCTTGACCATGCGTTATTCTCGGACGCTGAAGGAAGAAGGACCTCGTTACTTATCCTCCACTGCAGTAGTTATTGCTGAGCTTCTGAAGATTTTGGCCTGTGTTCTCTTGGTCTACAAAGACAGCAGTATGTGTCAAATTTTGCACCAAGTAATTTTCCTAATCAATATGCTGTATTGTAGTGGCAACTGCAGAGCAGCCATGTGAGTACAGGCATGAAAACAGCATTTCCCTTCTCATGTTAGAAATAGTCTTGGAGTCACACTAATCATACCTCATTCTTCAGTGCAGGAAAAAAAGATATTGCCTGTTTGCTTGCAGGAGTTAACGTTAACGAATGTGCACACTGAGGAGTTGAAGAATGAATTTTGTGCTAACAGGTTAAAGCTAGCAGTAGAAAGGAAGCCGAGCAGATGTGTTTGCTCAGGCGTTTGAAGAAATTCATATGTAAAAGTAGGAAAAAAGGAAGAGCTTAAGGTGTCTGAAGCATGAATGATAGGAAAAACTACCCAAAGCAAAGAGCAGATGCAGAAGAGAGAAAGCAAGTTCATTATTACAGGAAGGAGTGCAGGTTTAAGCTTGGAAAAAAGTATATTCACATTTACTCCAGTTCTTTCTACATTCTAGACTGAATTTATCTAGTTCCTTGACATATATATTTGATCTTCAACAGCATAAAAATGTCATTGTATATTCATAAATATTGATGACTTGCTTCTAAATGTGCACTTTTTAGATGACATTCACCTTGAAATATTGACATGGTTTCAATAAGTTGTACTTAAATTCATGTGAATAGTTGTTTTAGTGCTGATATTCCTGGAGGACACCTTGCAGCCTTTTTTCCTTACATCTATCTGTGGCTCATGAAAAATAAAACATAGTATTTTGAGGTCTTGATAGCAGTGATAGCTTTAAAAAGGAGGCAACAATCTTTAAGAACAGAATGTTTTTACATATTCATGTATATATATATGATATTCATATCTATCATTCATTTATATACATTCATATATATCCCTCTCCCCCCCTCGATCCTTTTAGTGATGTCTATTTCTTTTATTGTTTCTTTGGGTAGAGTGCAATTTACGGACTCTGAACAGAGTGTTACATGATGAAATCCTTAATAAACCCATGGAAACTCTTAAACTTGCTATTCCTTCAGGAATTTATACTCTTCAGAATAACTTGCTGTATGTAGCATTGTCAAACCTCGACGCAGCCACATACCAGGTACCATACCTTTGGATTTTTCTGGGCATTTCAAATCCGTCCATGAATTATGCAGTAGTAACTGTTTCTGGGTTCTTCTAGGTTACATATCAACTGAAAATTCTTACCACAGCGTTGTTTTCTGTGTCCATGTTGAGCAAGAAGTTAGGTGTATACCAGTGGCTTTCATTAGTAATATTGATGACAGGAGTGGCATTTGTTCAGGTAAGTAGTAACAGGTAGTTTGAGTTTGTTTAATGTGTTTATTCAAGGAACATGGATTTCTGTGCTTACTTTCTGCTTCCACCAGCTTCACATGGGCATCAGAGTATGGTCAGGAGCTGCAAGTCATCGCTGGCAAGGGCTAGAGGACACCAGAACTGGTTCAAAGACAGAAGATAACACCTCTTTTGCGTCCCAGTGCTCCCCATAGAATGTGACAGGAGCTCTGGAGCAACATGCAAATAACAGTGATAGCAGTATTTGCTAGCACACTTCTTCAGACATGAGGGAATCACTGCTCTGCTGCTGCTCACAGTGTGATACAGTTTCAGCATGATAAATTTACTTGAACTTTTTCAAGGGGCAAACTTGGCCTCTATTCTAGATAGTCTCTTATTCCATGACCCTGCACTCTAAAAACCACAGCCTCTTGTACCTGCACTAAGTTCTAAGAGTTTTGAGCAGATTTTAGCTTATCCTAATCTTTTTTTCTTAAGGATTTCAAAAAGAGTCTGAGGATTACATTTTATAGAATTTTCAAATTTAATAATTAAAAATGAAATAAAACATTGTATTTTATTCTGTTAGCAGTAGGTATATTGCAGGATTTAGCTTCATAAATTTCAGTTTTAGTCATCTGCATAATCACTGAAGAGAAGCACATGCAAAAGTCAACTCATCCAACCTTAAATGCAGCTTGTGTGTGTGGTTTAGTACCTGTGCTTGTATTATAAGGTAACTGTTGAGGTTGCAAAAGTCGGTGACTATGAATTGACCATCACAAATAGTGCTGGGATTGAGAAACAGTTCTGCCTTATAAAACAAATCCTGGCCCTGTTTGAATTGAAGGGTGTTCTCCCAGTTCAAGCACAATTTGACTCCTTTCAAATAGCAGAAAGAACAGTGATGACTTTTCAGGGTATCTGTGGTGAAAATACGAAACTTTGCAAGCATGGGATTGTATTTAGTTGCTAGAAAACAAACTTGCATTTTATAGGTGCTCCTGACTTGATTTTACCAGTGAATGATGTGTAACTGTTTTTACATCCAGTGGCCTTCAGACTCCCAAGCACCAGCTGTGAAGGAGCATTCAGCAGGATCTCAGTTTGTGGGCCTCATGGCAGTTCTGATAGCTTGCTTTTCCAGTGGATTTGCTGGTGTTTACTTTGAGAAAATCCTAAAGGAAACCAAGCAGTCTGTGTGGATCAGAAACATTCAGCTTGGTAAGTTTAATTCGGGTCATCTCCTAGAGATCTGCATGCTGAAGAACTGAGGTAAACATGCAATATATGGTACTGAGTCTGGTAGAATGTACCATGGAAGCAAGAGATGGTGTAGTTTCTTGTAGTTCTGGTTGATCAGGCACTGGTATAGCCAAAAATGTCTGAATATCTGCAATATTTTTTCCTTTCTTTTCCTGTTGCTGTGTTTTAATTAGAAGTGTTTTCAGCTAAAAACACAGAACTGCACTTTGATTGTATTTTGATAGTTTTTGCATGCCCATAATGATTTGTAAATTGAGGATAGAGAAGGGGCACAAAACCTCCACTCACTGTCTGCTAGTATTTATTGTAGAAGTAGGGGAGGGAATACATCGGGAAAGGTTATGTTAGGGAATTCTGGAGGCAGAGAAGGGGGAGTGGGTGGGGCTTGGTCCAGGGTTTAAGGGAAGATTTGATGCTCTGGATGGAGCTACAATGTGAAATCCATTGCCAGGGAAAGCTGACTATTATCACTCTCAGTTCCCATGCTGAAAGTGCTTTGTAGGGCAACAATGAGGATCTCTGAAACAATTTGCAATTAGACAGTCATAATTGCCAAAAGAAAATAATCAAGGATTTCCTCTAACGTTCTTCTGATTTTGTACAGTGCCCAGAAGTGTGTGTGAAAACAAGTGAGTTCATTGGTTGGATGGCCAGTTGGCCTGGTCATATATTGAATGTTCCAGTAGTTGCTTTGTGAAAAGCATGAGATCAGGAGTGACTGACTCTAAACATGAACTACTGAAGGTAATTAGTGACTAGGACTGTGATATGTGAAGACAGAAATGCCTGTGCTAACAGTGAAAATCAACTCACCTGCCATGGAGACCTCATAGCAGCCTTCCAGTATCTGAAGGCAGCCTATAGGGATGCTGGGGAGGGTCTCTTCATTAGGGACTGTAGTGATAGGACAAGGAGTAATGGGTTCAAACTTAAACAGGGGAAGTTTAGATTGGATATGAGGAAGAAACTCTTTACTGTAAGGGTGGTGAGGCACTGCAATGGGTTGCCCAGGGAAGCTGTGAATGCTCCATCACTGGTGGTGTTCAAGGCCAGGTTGGACATAGCCTCGGGTGACATGGTTTAGTGGGAGGTGTCCGTGCCTATGGCAGGGGGTTGGAACTGCATGATCTTAAGGTCCTTTCCAACCCTAACTATTCCATGATTCTATTTTTAATCCCTTTTTGTCAGTGAGCTTAATCTGCCTTCATACAAAACTCAGTAGAATATGTTCATTATGAAGATTGTTTTCAGTTCAGAAATGAAATCAATGTTGTCATCTTCCATAGCTTTTAGAAAATCATTAAAACATGAAATCACAGTTTCACTCTACGTCAGTGCATCCTTTCTACAAGTGCACAGTAGTGAGTTGCCTACTTAAGATATCATATCATTCAGGAACAAGTCAGTTGTAAGCAAGAGCTTTGAAATAGAGCATTTCTTAAAACACAAACAGCAAAACTCATGTGTCCAACCTGGTTTTCATTTTCATATCCATAGAGAATTATTAGAAGTGTAGAAAAAAATGTAAAATCTATTAGAATAATTCGTGGAAAACTGTAGGTTTCATGCATCCCGGGCTCAGGTCAGGGAGGTATGAACAGTTTATTTTAGCAGATCAGTTGGAAAATAGAAATAATTGGTTTCATCTGAATGAAATCTTAAGTTTTTCCCTCTGCTTACAAAAAGAATTCTTGGCAAACAAAAGGTTTTATGTTGTTCAATGTCCGTCAGAAAGAAAAGTGATGAGAATAGAGGCCAACTTTTCTTAGAAGAGGAATGGAAAAACTGCTCCCCCTTTCCTGCTCAGGACTAGAGCCTGAGTCAGTCTTAGAGGAGGTGTTTGTGCTGCTTTCCTGCCTGAGGGGGTTAGGTACAGGTTCCCAGGTAATCAGAAGAACACTGTATTCGCCATGTGATACACATTTTAATCTCATCTCAGTTTCTTCCTTTGACATTAAGTCTCTGCTGGTAAACATTCACTGTGTTTGAGACTGGTGAGCCCTCATCAGAAGAATCACACTTCCATGGTCCTTGTCTGATTTGCAAAACTCCTAGTTCCTGCTCTTGCTATGTCAGAGCCTATCTCCTCCAGTGAATGCGTTCCCTGTTTTTCTCACAGGTTATAGTGTGACCTCAGCCTTCGGGCAGGACTAGTTTGGGGAAAACTGAACTTGTTTAAGTGAATTTTGCTGTATGCTGTGAACAGAAATGACCCCATTCCAGTAGGAAGCAGTAGAAGATAAAAGCAGAAGAAAATCCTACTGGAAACGGTCAAAACTTGTTATAAGTGTGGAAAACAGCTTTTAATTGAGAATATGTATTTGAACACTGGCTGCATTTGAACGTGGTGGCATCACAAGGGGCAGCCCTGTTTTAACATGGGAACTACATGAGCAGTCCTTGAGCACAAGGAAGCTGTTTGCATGTGTTTCACCTGAAGCTTTTAAATCAATCTTGTATTTTCAGGGTTTTTTGGTAGCATATTTGGACTGATGGGTGTATACATTTATGATGGAGAGCAACTGTCAAAGAACGGATTTTTTCAAGGATACAATAAGCTTACTTGGGTAGTTGTTGTTCTACAGGTGAGATACCTTTGTATCACGTGTTTCTGTGGAGGCACTTGGGATTTACTGCCCTATAAATGACTGGGGAAACTAATGGGTGTCATTGAAGCTACTGCGAATTCTGTAGCCAAAAGTCTGCTCTATCACTGTTACAATAAACCTCTAAATAAAACTCTTGAAAATATATAGCAAGGATATGTAATACAAACTATTGTGCAGCATAAAAGCATGTAAACTTTATTTGGTTTACAATGTTTAATAGAAAGAATATAAAAAATCCCTTCCCCCTATGGCTAAAAACGCGGGGTACCAGCACTTGCACTGATGTAATGATAGTAATATGATCAACAGTTTCTTTAATGGGGAAAGAACTCCTCTAATTTTTAACAACCCATATCCGTAACATAAATGTAATGCTCCTAGACATAGACAAACCCCTTTCCTAAAGTAGGTGCACATTGTTAAAACAGATGCTGAGTTGAATTCTCAGGTTTGCAAATCCAAACATTGCTATTTTTTGCAGGCACTTGGAGGGCTGGTGATTGCTGCTGTTATAAAATATGCAGACAACATTCTAAAGGGATTTGCAACTTCTCTCTCTATTATACTGTCAACATTGATCTCCTATTTCTGGCTACAAGATTTTGTCCCTACAAGGTAAGAAATCTTTTCCATGTATAGACAACTTGCACATGAAAGTTGAGTTTCATAACATACCATAAGTAATACTTAGTTGGCAAGGTTAAATTTCCTGTAAGCCAGAGCCCCCCACCGGTCAGGAATAGCTGGGGCTGAAATCATTGGCTCTTGACAAGCCGCTCTGGCTTGGGGTTTAGTTCACTGTCCATTGCTCTCCTTTTCCTCCCTACCTGACCTTCCTCAGTGTGTTCAGCTCCTGCTTTGCTCTCTACATACATGTCTCTGCATACACACATGGGAGTTACACTGCAGGAAGTAGCATAAAGAAACCCATATTTATTAGTAAAGGCATCCAGTATTTATTAGTGAAAACAACTTGACCAAACAAGAAAGGAAAATGGTTGCTCTAGGCTTCTAGGCCCAATACACTGTGTCCAGATGTTGTGTGAATCAGATTTTAGTAGCTCTGTGCACTGCAGGGTTTGTATAGGGTTATGTTCCACAGCAGTGTTTGTCTTGGCAGTGCACGTTAATATGTGGAGTGCAGAAGTAATATTCCAACCTTCTTTCTCTATTCCAATTAATATTAATAGGAATTTGCTTAGAATTGAGTAATGCATACTCAGTGTAAAAATATTTTGAATAATATTTGCAACTTTATCTGATACAAAACCCCATCTTTTTATCTAAAAGCATTTGCTGCATTAGCAGGACTTTACATAAACATTTGAAAAGGGATGCAGAACAACTGTTTAGGCTTAAAAAGTGGAAGACATTGAATTTCAATTATAAGCAGCCTGTACTTGTCCTATTAAATGTAGAAAGTGGTTTAGGTATTTCTGTGCGCTCAAATGGAAAATAATAAGTAACTTGCCAGCTTCTGCAAACATGGTGAGAATGGAAACAGTGGTAAATAATTAAACGAGGCGAAGCCAACTAGCAGCACATAGAACTCGAAGCCATCTCTTTTAATAAAACTTGATTAAGGCGAGTTAATCAAACTTTATCTTTAGTGCCCGGCTTATGCCGACTGAATTTATTTGAACTGAAACTGCGTAATTGTTTCTATGCTTCAGCAAACATCTTTGATTGGGATAACAGATGTAAAGTGCTAACGTGCTTGAATGTGTTGCAATGGGTTGTGTCGAGAAACAGACTAACTGTATTCTCTGAAGGATTATCAAGTCATGTGCCATAGTTTTTATAGTGTTTGGTTCAGAGCTCAAATTGTCAGCACTGCCATGTCTTTATGACAAGGTTCTTTTCTGACGTGCGTACTGATCGTCTGTTGGCTTTGGGTATTTTGTTTCAGCTTTGTATCTATCAAAACAACCTGAAAGGCCCATGTGTCACAATACAAAAGATGCCTTTATTGTCTTCTCCTTACATAAATCTTGACGTATCTGCCAAAAACTAGATTATACTGACTTGCAAACTGATCTTGGGCCGCAGTAATCTGTTTTGACACAAGCTTTGGACTTCAAAGCAAACATGACTCCAACAACATGCTATGTGTGAGATGTTAGAAGTTGCTGGGTAATCGCAGCAATTGCACTTTAGCTTCTGCTTGCATTTTACACAGAGCTTCAGGCAAAAGAAACAGAAAAAATAAGGTTGTTCTGATTACTTTTGACAGTTGTTCCATGAAACTGTAATTGTAGTGTTCAGAATGTCACTATAGTGATGCGTTACTTTGTGGATGTAAATGTCTTATTTCAACTTCTCCCTGCATCCTTCTTTAATAAATGTATGCTAATTGTTTTGTTCTTTATATATTGGACAAATACAGTTGTGTTCACATAATGTCTTTTCCTTGATTGTAAGACATAAAAGAAGTTGCATCAACTGAAACAAGCTAATTTGTTGTTGTTTTCTCCTATCCTTATTCTATTCAGTGTCTTTTTCTTTGGAGCAGTCCTTGTAATAGCAGCTACATTCCTATATGGTTATGATCCCAAACCTGCAGGAAATCCCATTAAGGCATAGCACACTTCCTCATCAACCTGCTTCTCAAGATCATGCACCGGGGGCCTTGCTAGCAATGGCATGTGGAAAGTGTCACTGTGCACCGCAAGGAAAGGATTCCTACCCTGGATCTATTGAAGAAATGCTTATGAGTAGTTCTGAACAGCTGGAGAGGCTGAAGGTGATGATACTGCCTGTAACTGATGAGAGGACAAAGAAAAAGGCAGGGGATCTTCCGGTGCAACTTGCTAATAACTTGAAAGGAACAAAAAGTCTCCAAGAAACTGCAATTAGGAATGTTTACAGCTTTGACTGGGATTGCATCAAAAGAATTTACTGTACTGACTGCTGCAGAAATCCGTCCTATGCACTCTTTGCAAGAGCACACGACAACACTGTCAGATTGTATGGGTTTGCAATTTGACTGTATTTAATCTTAGCAAATACGGTTTTTAACTGTCTAGTCACATGAAATCAGGTGAATGCACATCATTGTTCTAAAGCGATGGTTCTCATCAGGTTTCCTGTGAAAACGGTCAAGATTGCAGTCTGATCGAAAGACATTTTCATAAGATCCAATATTTTTATATTTTTAGAAGGCTGATTTAATAACAGAAAACTGTTATTAAATTATAATAACATGTTGCTTATATAAAACTATTGGAAGAATGTTAACGTTCAAAGGAAGAAATTCAGAGTGAAAGCTGGAAATGTCTGTGGGTAATCCAGCCATCATCAGGATAGCCTGTAGTGTTCCAACAGATAGGAAAACTCTGCTCTGTGGACACAGGCTGGAGGTTCCTCCATTAAGCCAGTACTAAGAGTAGGGTTAGGACAAAGTGCTTGCTCAGAGGTAATGCTCGTTCTTTTTCTTGACTCTAAATCAACTTCTTGGTAGATCTTTAAAGTAGATCTTATGCTTTCAATATCCTCTGGGGATATTTTAGCCACAAGTTAAAGCAAAAAGCCGATAATAAACATTCTGAATACATAATTGTTGTCTTTAACAGCTCCATCTGCAGCTCTTGTGGTCTGCCATCCGTGTACTGTACTTTTACAGAGGTGTTTTTAAGCAAGTGGTGTTTCCTCACAAACTATCCAAGGCTTTTTCAGGACGTTTCTATGTAGTGGCTTAATTAGAGATCATTTTTATCATTGTTATTATTTCGTTCTGGGAGTCCTTGAGCCAACACGAGACCAAAATGGGTTCTCTGGAGCTATTCAGTTTAGTAGTAGAATTACTTCAATAGGAAACATAACGCAGAAGTGATTAATTGTGCAATAGGTAAATATAAAAAGCATGCTGTCCTTCTGTTTTAAACCAAAACCAGCCTTCACAAGGAAACCTGGATGCAATCAGAACCTAAATCATGTAGACTGTTATGAACACTTCACTTGTTGAAGTATTTGGATATAACCAGAAACACACCAAAAAAGTTAGAAACGAGGGACCTAATAAGCAAAAAAAGGTGTCTTAAAAAGCACTTTTTCAGGAGGCCTATTCACAATGGGTACTTAATGGAGAGTGGCTTCTTACCCGCACACAACACTTGTAAAGATACACATTTATACAAACCCCATCAGTAGTCCCTTACCTGTAGAATGGCAAGTGGCACAAATGTATGATTTCCTTCATTCCCCCCTCGTGCTCTTTCTGTGCTGTGCTATTGAACACGTGAAGAGAGAGATGTTTTGAAATGTTAAGCAAAGTGTCTCATCCTCTTTTCCACGTTTTAGTGGTGGATTGACAAGGAGAGTCTGGAAGAGGGCTCTGAGATTTTTTTAATGAAGTATTGTTAATGGAAAAAGAGAAATTCCACTTAGATCAGCCAAGTAAAAATAGCAGTTTCCTTCTGTTGGCAGGGATCTGCATTATCAGCTTTTTTAGTTATCATATCAGAGAAAGACATTAAACAAATTTCAGAGTCCAGGGCTTGCTAAGCTTTGTGAGCTGTGAATCTGTGCCAGCATGCCATACTCACAGTGAAATTGGTAGTCAAAACTATCTTGTATTGCCCTAACTTGGCATGCTGTGTTAATCTTCAGCCTTTACCTATAACCCTTAATGGGGCAGAGTCTTTCAACAAGTAAGTGTAGTCTTTTGGCCACTAAAATGCAACATGAACAAGACAGAACAGCGTAGAGCAGTGGCTCACAGCATTGCTTGTGTAGAATGGGAAGTGCAGAATGACTCTGAAATGATGGAGAAGTTGGTAGTAATATCTGAACTGGAGCTTGCCTTACAAAATGATACTTTAACTGCAAGAGTGACAGTAGTGGAAATGTTCAGGTGATATAACTGGCTACTTCCATGAGGAATTTCTCCAAGAACCATAGGCAGCAGGTTGAGAACACTTTATAAAGCTGGATGCACAGGAAGGGACGAAGTAGACCACATAATCACTACATTGCTGGAGTTGTGTTACATATAACCCAGGTTCAGTGCTTCGGGTGAAGCTCTCAATATTTGTCACCCAGGAACAGTTTCAAGGAGAGAATAGGAATACGTGCTCTTTGCTTTTCAGTAGGGTGTCCTACAGCTTTGGAAAGCACTGTGTCTACTGTACTAATGAACAGTACCTCCTATCCATCCATCAGTGACTCTTTGCTTTCAACTGACAGTTCCATTATATTTTCTAGTAGACCTCTTCATACACTTGTTGCTATAAAGGAAATATGAATATGCATTTTTAGCTGTCATTCCTTAGCCCTTTCCAGGCTGAGACTCTTGTCTGAGGCCCTCCAGATTGAAAAGCATTGTTCTAGACAAAGGGAGACGGTGCAGGTTTCTTGAGAAAAGATTTGAGGAGGGATCAGTGATTTCTGTAACCTTTGCAATCCGTGAGCATATGCACATTTTCTCTGTGAGATACCTTTGTATCTTA
>JASSUY010004271.1:0-26617 GCA_032466535.1 Forpus xanthops
CGTGGCCCTCCTCTGGACTTGTTCCAACACTTCCATGTCCTTTTTATGTTGAGAACACCAGAACTGCACACAATATTTCAAGTGAGTTCTCACGAGAGCAGAGTAGAGGGGCAGGATCACCTCCCTCGATCTGCTGGTTATATTCCTTTTGATGCAGCCCAGGATACGGTTGGCTTTCTGGGCTGCAAGAGCACACTGAAGCCGGTTCATATTCATGTTTTCATTGACCAACACCCCCAAGTCCTTCTCCTTAGGGCTTCTCTGAATCTCTTCTCTGCCCAACCTGGAGCTGTGCCTGGGATTGCTTCAACCCAGGTGTAGGATCTTGCACTTGGCATGGTTAAACTTCATCAGGGAAAGTCCAAGGCATTATTTATATAGAGAGTTGAAAACACAGCGTGCTGAACCAAAACAGGCAAAGTGTAAGCTTTCTACAGCTTGTCCAAGACACTACATATTGTGAGCCCTTGCTTTAGTGCTCTGTGTCATTCATGGGGAAGTCTGTTATTTATTATATAAAATAACTATTTGAATTCATCTAATGTATATATATACATGTTCCAAATCAGGAGGGAGAATTTAAAGTTACTTTAGGAGCAAGTAGTTTTCTGCAGGTTTATGGGTTTTGGGTTTTATAGGCTTTTGTGGTGCTTAATGTAGTTAATCTTCCTAAAGCTTGAAAACTGACAGGTCATACATTGGGATGAGATGAGGCAGAGTTTGGAGAATAGAAAAGCACTAGAAACAACTTAACTTACTATGTTACATGCAATCCCCTGTTAAATATATCCTTCACAACCCTTTCTAAAGCGACGCTCCAGCATCATTGAGAGCTCTCATGCTTGCTTTTAGTACCCCAGGATCAGCCCTGTTGGGAATGTCACAAGTAGGGGGAAAAAAAAAGGTGAAAGACAGGATTTACCCTTGAGACTTGTCAGTTCTGGGAAAGGAAGTACCAAGTGGGTGGATTTGCCTACAGCAACATCAGGAATGCCACCACACTTGATTTTCCTTTTCCTTTGATGAAAAATAGAAGAAAGCAGCAAGAGAATGGAATAGAAATGAGAAGAGAGAACTGTTAAGGATATGAATGGTTCTCTAGGCTGTGGGATGTAGATTTTTGGGTCCCATAATAGGACTCATGTTTGCAAATGTTTTTCTGCTTTTCCTAGTGAGAAGCAGAAGTCCAATTCTGTGCTCTTTAGGAGAAGGATCATTTATGCTCTCAGCATGGATGTTATTTCCAAGTTTCCACGTCCTTTCAGTACCTCAATAATCTCTTGTGACAGTAGTGTTTGTTGGGTTTTTTCCAGATAAGGTTGTGTGGTGTCCTCTATTAAAGCATCTGTGACTGTGTATCTCCGGGAAATGAGTGTAAACAAGTAATCATTCACATTATACAGTGTGACAGAGTTGAAATCTCTATAAGTCTCTAAAAGAATGCATATCCCATTAGATACAAAGTTGAAGAATTTTGTGGCTTCTAACCTGGACTTTAATGTCCAGTTTTGTCTTGGCTATGTGCGGATAATTCATATTGGATCAGTCAAGTTGCCAGAATAATCTCCAGAGTATTGGTAAATTCTGGATTCTGTTTTGCCCTGTGTCAGGGATTGGAAATGTTCCTGGATAGTTAATCATAATTATCATAATGTCATTTTTTGAGCTTTTGAATTTAAGTCCTCTCAATGTGTGATTGTTGCAGCAGCTGCAAATATTCCTGTGCACACAAGACCATACCCGTGGAAAGAAATGTGTAAATGATCAGATCATCACCCTTAAGCAGAGCTTTTCTTCCCTGGATTTTAAATAGCATAAACAGAACTGTTACCTTCCGACATGTTTTCACTTTTTTACGTAATACGGAGAAGAATTAGCTTTGCCTTCCTTTACAACAACATGGAAATTAATCCCACTAAATCCCAACATCATTTTTTTAAATCATTTGCTTATTGCAGGAGAATGTATAAGCGAGGGAGAGTAAATACTTAGAGAAGAAAAACCTTGGAGCTAATGGGTGTGTGATGTGGACACATCAGCCACGAACATGCTGTAGGTTGCACCATGGTGACGTAAGGCACAAACTATCTTTCTCATCATGTGCCCAAAGCCTCTGAACCTGACACTTGAAAGAAATGGCAAGCTTGGGTTTGTTTTCAGAGGGCTTGTTCCAGGCAGTCTCTGACATGTTACCCTGGCTCAGGTTCTCATGTTGTGAACCAAGCGTTTTAAACTCCAGCTTTGCCTATGGGGAAGTGAAGGAGTGTATGCTACTTCTCCTTGCAGAGGTTACAGCGATTCAGTGAGAATTGACTTTGGCTTCCCACAACATGACAACCTGAGGGGGAAAAAGCCTTTATGAAACCTGTCTTAAATAGCTAATGTGAACTGCAGGTATGTCATTCTGCCTTGCCCTAATCTCCACAGAGTCAGGGCTGAGCCTTCTGCTGCTGCCATGGGTTTTACCTTTTTCTTCGGAAGTATCAAAAGCGGGAAGCAATTTGCACTTCTGGGTCCCTAGAGGGAGTGTGCAGTGCCTCATCCCTGTGGCTTCCCCAGCATTCCCCTCTGTCTTTGTTCCCTTCCTCACTGTCTCCTTTTTTTTTCTATTCCCTCGGCCCAACATTGTATGCAGACAACAGGGAGAGAAGTGGGAGTGGTATTGTTTTCCTTCTTCCATCTCTGCAGTCTGGAGCTATCCCAGTGGAGTAGGAGCACCATACTCCTGCTGTCATACTGTGGTGGTTTAAGCCCAGCTGTCAACCCAGAACCATGCAGCTGCTCACACACTCCTGCCCTTCCTCCCACTGATGGGGAGGAGAATCAAAAGAATGCAACTCCTATGGGTTGAGATACAAACAGTCCAGTAACTGAGGTCTAACACAAACCGCTGCTGCTACTATCAGTAATAGTGATAACAGAAATAACAAGGGAAGAGAATACAACCACCTGCCGACCGATACCCAGCCCGATCTGAGCAGTGACCTAACCCTTCTGGGTGACTGCCCCCAATTTATAAGTGGGCATGACGTGCTGTGGTATAAAGTACCTCTATAAAGTTTGGGTCAGGTGTCCTGTCTCTGCTTCCTCACAGCTTCCCCTCTTCCCTGGCAGAGCATGAGACTCAGAAAGTCCTTGGTCAGAGTAAACGTTATGGAGCAGTAACTAAAAACATCAGTGTTATCAGCGCTGTTCCCAGGCTGAAAGTCAAAAACACAGCAGTGCACCAGCTCCTAAGAAAGAGAAAAATGGCTGCTACTGCTGAACCCAGGACACATATCCATCACAGCATGAATTTGAGGGTGGCTTCTGAACTTGAAATGAGGTAGCAACAGTTCTAAGCATTGTCCTGAATGTCCTGCTCTTGCTCCTGTGTGTTCTCTATTTGTTAAATTCAACCTCATATTACAGAGGTTTGCTGGCTTTGCAGCAGGAAGGCAGTGCAGTAGGAAAGGACACTTTAGTCATCAGTTCCCATTGCTTTCATCTGTGATGCCAGCCTTTGCAGTCACATCTGTAAGTACTGCAAGAGAGTGCTTAGTTCATCCTAGCAGTAGTGTTTGTCTCAGCCTTTTTCTCACTTAAAACCCTTATGTCATCTTGTTATTCTTGCATGTGTTTCTTCCTGCCCTACTTAGTGTCCCAAGAATGAAAAAGTTAAAAATTGACATTAAGGGTTTTACAGATAACTGCTTATTTTTATTATTTCCTGCAGGAAGAGTTTGAGAAGAAAGATGCTCAAAGGTTAAGAGGAAAGATGCACCAAGCTGCAGTTCTGTCTGAGAGGGCATTCCTTCTCCAACCAATTCTTTAGCTAAATATTCTTTCCAGCTTCCATTTCAGAATATGACCATATAATACTGGAAGAACATACAGCCTCCTCTTCTTACTCTTTGGTTGTCCCTTACTGGCTCTCAAACTTGTGAGACTTCTGACGTGTAGAGATGCGTGTGTTTATGTTTCCTTCCAGGGATCAGGCAGTGGTTGGATGGCGTCCTCAAATGAGCACAAGGTGGTCATGTGTTACCATAGAAATCCTTGCTGGTGAAAAATGAAGTAATCCATTTCCTAAGTTAGTTTTGCAAACCCCAGCTCTTTTGTGTTATAAGGAAGAATAAAATAGTGGGTTTGAAACCTTCAGAATAGAAGGTTTCCTTTTAAAACTTTCTTGGATACAGAAACACTTCAGTTTTATCAAGAAGGGATAAAAGAGCTTGAGATCTCAGTGAAATACTCTGCTCCTATTTTCTTCATTTGTAAATTGCTCCTTGGTTGAGGCACTGGGAATTACACTTTCTGAACTGCTGAAGAACAAAGGCAAATGCTCTTGCTCCAAAGAGAAAGCTGTTTGTACAACCTGTGTACTGGAGTATGCTGAGAAGCCAGAAAGCATGTGAAAAAAGAGCGGTTCAACTTGATGCCAACCCTCCCGTTTTCACGTTTTTTAAATTACAAAGTTTCTCTTGTTTCTTGGATGGAATAACACAGGTCCAGATCCAGCAAGCAGTCCGCTTCAGTGCTCTGATAAATTGTTCTTCATTTTCTGGAATAGGTTAATTTCATTTAGGTAAGACAAGGCAAAAGGAACAGGCTTTTTGGGGCATTGCCAAGTAAGAAGATTAAGTCAGCATCAAATCCATTAGTGAATTGATTTATCTACTTTGGCCAACACCATTTCAGCCTCTTTGTCTTGTTTTTTTTTTCTCTCTTGGGTGGTAATTTAAGTAATTCACAATCTTGCATTACATAGTGGATGCTCTGCTTAAAACTAGGTTTACTGCTCTCTGAATGTTTTTAAAGCAGATCTAATTTAGTTTTATCTTTTTCATGGCAACTTTTTCTTCTGTGAATGTACCGGTTCTTTGAAAACTCGTGTGACATCATTTCTGGGAATATGCAATCCTAATTGTTGTAGGCTACTGAAGAGCATGCCTGCAATGAAGCTGCCCCTTAACTGCACAAGTCTACGTGACCATGCAGTGTCAGCTCTGACCTTGCTTTCAGGAGCCCTGTTCCAGGTCTTCATAGTGGGCCTCCCTGTAGTTGTTTCACCAGTCTTTGTTTTTCCTCATTTTAGTTTCCTGCTGTTGAGGGGATTGGAGCCTTGTGAACAATGGTTATGGTGCCAGTTGAAGTCAATGTCTGATGGATGCTTTTTCTGCCTTTGGGGTATTTAGAATACGTCTGCCTTTGTGGATTCTTTGCTAATTTTTTAGGTTTGGATTTTGCAAGTTCCATCAAGAAACATGTATGGTGACTATTAGCCTTGGCTTTGTTTGTCTTGCTGAAGCAGACAGGACTTCAGGGTAAAACCTTGGTTTATAGAAGACTTCAGCTTATAACTGCTTGCTCACAGTGAGATAGCCAGTTTTCCTCATCAAGGCTGAGACAAAGAAGATGAGTTAGTTTGACTTGAAGCCAGCAACAACCTCTCAACAGTATTGTGAAGTTACGACTGATTTTGTTGGTGTTTAGTGTCATTCATACAGAAGATGAGTTAAAAGTTGAGCATCAAAATGAAGCCAGTGTTCTCATCAGCTGCTGCTGTGTCATGGAAGTATGAGCAAGTCTGAGCTAGATTGAAAGTTATCCTGGTCTGGTGTCTTGTAACAGCTGAATTGCCTGGTTTCATGAAAAACCGGAGGACACCCTATATGTTTTCTAATGAGTGCGGTCACTCACAATGCCCCTGCTCTGCTGGGGACCAGTTTCCATTGTGTAGAAACTCATTCATTTATTTATTTTAATGAATCACCCAATTTCCTATAAAACGTGTATGAAGTTGGCCTTCAGGAACAAAAATTACTGGGGAAAGGCAGGCAGTGTATCAGACACACTTCATTTCTCTAGGAAACCAGGGTGAAAACAAGAGAGACAAGCAGCACTGATACTTTGAGATTTATACCTATGAGGGAAGAGTGTATTCATGTCCAGCTGGAGTTGGTAGGTTCTTTTACTGTGAACACCTTCTTCATGTGTTGGGAATATCTGTAATTCTTTGTTTACTAGTAAGGATACAGCAGCAGCTCCATATCTTACAGCTTGTTTGTATCTGGAGTCTCCAGCCACGCATCTTTGTTCTTGTTATTTCCCTGTCTCCTGAGGAGGATGGTGACAGCCCTGTTTAATGTGATTTGGTGATTACTGGAATTGACTTGCTGGAAGCTGACATTGCTGTAAACGCTGTCATTATTCCAAAGCAGCCTCTGCATGTGCTTCAGCCCATGCCTGTCTTTCAGGCAGTCTGAGGAACTGGTAGGATTTACCGTGACAGTGGTTCGCAGTGCCCTGTCTTCCATAATTGCCATATCATATGAGGATTGTGCATAAGTTTCTGATTTAAAAACCACAAATAATAAAGTGAAGTAAAGGGAATAGGTGTGTTCCTCTCAAAGAGCACTCCAAGGTCTGTAATACAGCTGCAGCTGCTCCTTCTTTGCAGATGCTTCAGTAGGTACTCCTTCCATGGAGCCACATCCCTTTTGAGACTCTGCCACACATGCTTTAATGTTCCCATGCCGAGAACAGGGAACAGGGTCCTTCAGTGTGTTGTGCTGTGCATGTATAGCAGGAGCACAGAGAGCATTTTGATCTTTTGATGAAAATTTCATTGCTTTTGCTCTTAGCACTTCAATATTCTTTGCATGTTCCTTTCCTGAGTAGATATTGCAGTTATATATAGCAATGTCTCATGCAGTTTCTGGTACTTTTATTGGCTTCAGTCTCTTTTGCTGTTATGTACTGCTATAGTCATGGCTAGGGGTTACGAAGCCAAACTGATGTACATGAACAGCAAAGCTCTTTTGCTAATGTGAGCAAGTGTTCAGTTTTGTGAAGCCAAGAGGTTATGTGTGAGCTTTTTGTTAAGTGCGACCCACTGGGAGATGTGCAAGCAGCAGGAGTCTAAAGGGGAATCAAGGCTCGACCTCAATTCTCGAGGCCATGGTCTCTGGGAACAAGGAATTAGCTTTGGGCTACAGTTACAAAGAGCAAATTGTCTGCAGACTCTGTGTGACCATCTCTATTCCAAAACAGGCATGAATCAAACAAGCAACACTCACAGTTTACCTATAAACCACATCACTGCATTCTCAGATGCTGACCTATGAGGCCATAGGGAGCTTCTACCTGTGCCAGGAGGACAACAGCATGTTTATTCTCATGCAGTGTGATTTACAATGGTCCTTTCAAATTATCCCCTAGAAATCAGCTGGGGAGTTTTCTCCGAAAGAGATCTTCAGGAGCTTTGCAAACTGGCCCAGGCTGCAAGCATGGAAGTGTTGAAAGTTTGGGAATGGACCGTGATAACATTCAGTTGCATCCAGCTTAAAGCATGAAGGAGTTCCAAACCAAGTGGAAGCTGAAGGCTAACTGCTGGATGCAGCAATCCAATTTAGGAATTAGTCAAGGGCTTTTCTTACTCAGACCATCATCACTATGAATTCCCAGTGATGTTAACCCAGTTAGTTCTGTCCTTTTCCAGGGCTAGCAGCTCCGGGCACCTTTAGCAGCAGAATGTGCTTCTGGTACCATGGTGGGGAAGTGACTCCATCGAGTTGCACAAAGAGTGTCGCCTACTGAATTTCACAGTTGCATGCGCTGCAGTTCAGCATTTCATCTCTAAACCTCTTATGGCTTCGGAGACTGGGAGAAATGCCAGGACAGGTAAATAGGGCCATGCTTCTGCCAGTGTTATCCTTCTTCTTTTGGTTGTTCTTGCCTATCACAGGCTCCTGAGCATGCTCTGCACAGGGCTGTTCAAAAGGAAGTGCTCAGATTGGGAGAACTGCTCAAGAACCAAAAGGTGAGCACATCAGAATTGATTTAATTTCTGTTTCTATTCCGCCTTCCAATGCACAACACCCTTGTACTTTTAAACATCAGTGGAGGCAAGGAAGGCCAAACTTCTGCGGTCAGAGTAGGAAACCAAACTATGCAGAGGTAGTGGTTTGCTCATGCTACATGGTAATTAACTGGCTCATAAAAAGAATGGATCTCGTTTGTCCTTACAGTCAGTGCTCTAGTATGAGACTAGGTCTGCCTAACTAAATGAAGAATTGTGCCATGTGATTGCCTCCTGCCCTCTAAAGAGATACAGAACAAAACTTGTCAGCGCTGCACCCTCATGCTGTGGGATAATCTGGGGTGAGCTGTCTGGTTATGAACTTCATTTGTTTGTTCTTTCAGTGTTTGTTTTGGGCTTGTTTGAAGCATAATCATCCTGTCCCTCCGGAAATAAGCATCCTGCAGGCAAAATGTATAGCTTGGCTTGCAGGATACTTTTCAGTCCTGAGCATTTCTTGGTAGCTGTTGTGGTACCTCTACAAAATCAACTTCAGATGTGACTCATGTAAGCCTTGTGCTCTCCTGTTCCCTCTTGGCAATCCCAGCAGCCTTCTTCAGTGAAACCACTGCCTGTTGGTATAGAGAATTTGGGAGTGCTGTGCTTTGGGGCAGGTATGGCCTTGACCTATCTGGGAAGAAGGAAACATGTGGTCCGGCCCAGGATGATATTGATATTGTTGCACAGAGCAAACATCAGTATCCTCTGTGTTGAATGCTTTCATATTTTTAAGAAATATTGTAACATCAAGTGAATAATGGTAAAACTCAGTCTCGTAAGATTTATTACTTCAATATTGGAGGGTGCCAGCTGATACCAGATTAACATATTCATAGGATTTTAGGAACTGCTTGAGTATTACCTTTTAATCTGAAATCTTTGCAAGGGTCTCGTGTCACTTCTGTGCTAATGACTCAACCTGTCTTTATAAGAGGTTGAATTTCTTTACATGGTGTTTTGAGGCTAAACATGAAAGAAGGAAAACGGCCCTTAATTTTAACAAGTTCCCATTTGTTTTAACAGCTGCTGTGAGTTCTGTCTTGTCTTTTCGGCTGCATTTGCTGCTTTGGCAGCGTGGTTTTGGCTGTCAGAGTCTTACAGAGTTCTAATGAGGTGCAACACTTTTTTCTTTTCCCCGCAGCTGTTATTTGTTATTTGATGTAAATCTTCCTTATTAGAGTTTTATTCCTGAATAAATGATAAAAGGACAGTTAGCATCAGAAGGCAGTGCTGGCATAAGAGTTTCTGCTTTGTTGCTAACTTCTATTTGCTCTTAAAGTATCTGAAACTCTGAAAATGGGAAGTTGTTCTGCACTGGCACCAAAACACAGCCGCCCCTTAATAAAGTTCCAGAAGAAGATGTAATTAAAATGGGTTTTATTCAGTAAAGACTGAATGTCCATTTACCATCTGTGTCACACTGAGGGAAAAATCACCTCCTTCAATTTTTTCCCAATGTAATGATAAGTGATACAAAGCATGCGATGGAATCATGTGAACATGGGTAGTCTCTAATTTTAGCTTATTCCACAGACTCCTGAGCTCAGGTACAAATTGGAATCTGGCTGGCCTTAGCCAAATGAAAGTTATGAATCTCTGGTGGGTAAACATTGTAAATGATTGCTGTGTTCAAGTACAAGTGAACTTGTAGGTGAAGGCATGGCTCAAATATGGTTTTGACAGCAGTACACTTAGAAGGCGGTAACTTAGAAGTAATTTAGTCCTTCAGCTTGCACTGTAAGCAATTCCTTTCTTTAACCATCACCCAAAATAATACATGGTACATAACCAAATAAAGGCAACTGAAATGCTGAGGATCTGGTCTTTTCTACTTCCTTTAATACTGTGAGGACTTTTCGCCTCCTCCTGGAAGCAAGTGTTTCTCACAGGTCCAGAGGAAAAGGCAGCTTTCATGCAACTGTGGTGATGCACTGATGAGATGGCTAATGGAGCTTGCAGTTGTGACGCCAAAGCGATGCCTGAATGGCTGGTCATGGAAAGACACAGGAGGAGAAGAGTTCATCTTGCTGGTTGCCTCCTGCTCTGCCTTGGTCTTGCTCCTGTGTGAATGCAGGGCTAATGCAGCACTGAGCACTCAGTTTTCCCATAGGGAATGATGCCAGTAAAACAGGTAATGGTTGGTAGCCCAGAGCATGCTGCTGTTCTCTGGCTTCACGAGTGTGCTGAGATCTCAAAGGATTTTTGCCAGGAAAAAGTTGAATTGTTCTGGAGTTTTATCCTTTTGTCCAGGACCTTCATGGCATCCTCAAATTGGATATTTCCATATTCTCAGGTCTTGTATCCTAAGGATGCTGTGGGCTGGCAATACCTCCTGTCCTATTCATTACCCTCTGGATCGCTCTATGCAGCACAGTCAACATTTGAGACCAGCTGGCAGCCCAACTGTATTGTCTGTTTAACTGCAGGAAACCATCCTTTATCCCCCTCTGAATCCTGATGGAGTAATGATGACAGATAATTGATTGAATGCTTTTTCCTTTCTTTTGTTTATTCCTCTCTTTGAACAGACTCCCCAGACACGCAAACAAAATCCTTAATTAAAACGTGGATTAATGAATAGAACAACAGATCTTTTTCATTTCCTGTTGCCTCAGTATCACAGAGAGTTTCTCTGCTTTTCACTTGTGCTCCCCTGTCAAACATTTTCAGCTGTCAAAACGGGTAAGTACACGCTGGGCTGTGGTACGGGCACATCAGATGCATCAGTGCTTTTTAGAATGCTGGAAAGAAACAACAATTTAACAGTCTGGGATTTCTCATGTGCTATACTGTTGCTAGCATGGAGCAGTGTTATGAATCATAGTCCCCTATAGATGGATGGTTCTTCATGCTCTTTGGTGGGGTAAACACCATCTTTGCTGGAGCGTTCCTTTAGAGTTTGTGACATAAGAAGAACTTGTCAGAGTGAGGCCTGCAGGATCAGGATCCCCCAACACCATACTACTATTACTTATTTATATTACAGCAGTGTATGATCACTATGATTGGCATCTTTGTATTATAAAAAGAAAAAAATTGGTTTGGAATTGTTTTCCATAAACTGCCCCTCAGTTTGCAGAACCGAGGGTGTACTTTGTGTCTGCAGACTGGAGGTTGGTGCAATACAAGCAAATGCACAGCAAATGGCAGGTAAAAACAAACAAGAAAAGGAGGCTATCAAAGCTAATAAAGAGTCTTGTTGCATGCAGAATAAAGCTTTTATGACTTTATCTTTTTGCTTGGGGCAAACAGTACATTTTGTTTCTGTTCTGCAGTGAGCATAAGCTTTGGAAGGTTAAACAGAGAGTATTAGGTTATGGTAAGTGGTCATCAGAGGCTTGCTTTATAGTCATGGCCTGTTAAATTGTTTACCGAACCTTATTTTGTATCTCTGCGGTTGATGTGAGTCTTAATTCCAGTTTATCTCACTTTAAACATGAGTCTGTTGAGTTTTCCGTTAAACTTGAAAGGATAAACATAAAGTTTAGGGTGCTTTTTTTTACAAGCCATAAATAGTAAGGTGTCACCGCAAAAATACAAGTCATTATGTCATTGTGCATCTTAGCAAGTTTTATCAACACAGGGTTTTATACCTTCGTTCTATAACTGTCAGTTATTCTGACTGAATCAGAAGAGATGCCAGGATCTGATCTGTTCTGCAAGGAGACTGGGACAGTAACAGGGCTGGTCATGCAGTGAGCCTCCACAGCACTCACGTCCATTAGAACTGACCTTGAGACTGTTGTATGTGATTCGTTTGCCTCAAAATGCTGTGCTGGGCACTGGTTATTTAGGAGCAACTCAGATGCCTGCAGAGTGGCTATCAGGAGGGGATAATCTGGACAGCAAAGCCCTCTTTCCTCTTCAGATGGAGCAGAAGTTGATCTGCCAACCTGGCTTTTTGCTTTGGTGCATCTCCCATCGCTCAGGATGTTTCAATTTCAGTGCTGGGTTTACAGATAAGTGTTAACTTCGGGCTGCATTGAGCATCTGTATCTTGGTAACCTGAAGAAAACAGTTCTGTAGTATTTCAGCAGGGATTGTGAGCATGAGAGAGCTTTATATGGACAGTGGAACAAGAGTTTTGGGTGCCTGCTATGGACATTTTGAGACGTAGAAAAATTGCCAATTTTCAGACAAATATATTACACCTCCCTGCCACCATTTAACCCTGCTCCTAGGTTTAGGATACCTAAAACACAGCCTGGATGTACTTAAGGACAGCCCACAGCTGTCCCTGTGTGGGAACAGCAGGAAGAGGCTTGATCTCTGCAACTGCAGCTTGTGCACCGAGGGACTTCCAACAGCCTCTTGAAGCAGCAGGGCCAGTGACCCTTGTGTTTGTGCAGTGATGCCCAGTTAATCTCTGTAGGAGAATTATGGCCTTTGGTATGAAAGTCAGGTGCTGTTCAGGCAGCCTGCTGTTGAAGACCTTTATATATGTGGTTTATCAGTTTTCAGAACTCACTGTGGTATTTCCACATTTCCTAGCACCAAGGCTTGACAGTAAATCCTCAGATAAACTGTGATGCTGGATAATCCAGGTGAAATGAGAAGCAGGGCCAGGGAACTGCTGGAATACAGAAGCAGGCTGTTGAAGTGAGCTGAAACAGGATTGTTGGAGTTTGGGAGGGAGGCAAGGAGCTCAAATGCACATGTATTATGGCAGAAGGTATTCCGGGATAAATTCCATTTTGTCTTACTTGCTCATACATGCTTAGAGCCTGCCCTGCTGCTGGGCTTCGGGCTGTTCCATGTTTTGCTTTGTTTTCCCAAACGATTTGTGGCTTACACTGTGACAGCGTGTCGTACCCCGGTAATCTATAGCTTTGTGTGTTGGACCTCTGTGATGTGAGAGGTTTTATAGTTTCTCTGAAAAGGTGGCCAGGTCAGTACTACCAGTGTGCTTGTGACAGACTTGCTTTCCTCCACTAACCATGCTTCTTTGTGTATGACTTCGTAACTGGGTAATGGAGCCAGCAACTGGGTAATAAAAACAGGACGGAAAATGTGAAAGCTCATGAGGAAATATACTCACATGCCAACAAAGAGAAAAAGATACATCGGAAAATAGTGCCATGGAAGCAGATAATTTTAAGTTTGAGATAAAGTCCAGCTGATACTTTTATGGGCAGGACTCCTTTGGTTTATAGTGGGAAAATGTAAAAAACCCGACTGTAGTGGAGACCATTGGCAGGAGACTGCTCTTTACCTTCCCTAAACGCCATGCATCAGATGGCTTCCCATTCTGCAGTGGTTTTGGGAGTGAGGGTCCAATCTCATCCTACAGGGGACAAAGACACAAGTCCAGCCACAGAGTGCAGCACACGGTGGTCTCATAGCAAACTGGGGACTGCTGGCTGAAACAGTGTTAAGGTCAAGTGACTCCTTTTAATAATTAGCCAGCAGCCAGTTCCCATACTTCGAAGGCATACTTCTGCTTCAGAGGCATACAGTGTGCCCCTTCTTCTCCGTACCTATGCATTGATTTTCAGGATTGACTGGTAAGTGGCTTTTATATGGCTCTGACCTTCATGTTCATCTTGCCAGAAGAAAAATATGAAGTTGGCCACATTGCCAAATAAAGTGGAAGACAGATTTGTTTCTGTGAAATAGTACTGAGCGAAGCTTTCTGATCTTATTTTTGGGTATTCATTACCCTGCCAGGGCGATAGGTCTTCTAGCTGGTAGGACAGCCAAGTCTGCAAGGTAGAAGCACAGAGCAGAGGATGGCAGGTTTGCCATACTCTCCAGGTAGAAATAGAGGTTATTCTTGTCATGATAAACCTGTCTCATTTCTTTTCCTGCTGGAGTAACATGCAATGAAGTGGAGTCAAAATAATACGCACACTATTGTGCTCTTGGATTAAATCCAAATTACTAAATCTTTCCTAAGAATATTATTTTTACCGATTCCCTGCCCCCCCCCCCCCCCCCCAAATTCTACTTCAACTATTCACGTTAGTGAAGAAACACTGATAGAGGCTGCTCATTGCTCCCAGCTGCTGGCAGTGATGTGAGGCTAATAATTTTCCCTCTGATTTTGCTAAACTTTGGGTTAAATCCACTGAAGTGCTGTCTTAAGTATCCAGCTCTGTTCTGCTTTGCCTGAGTCAGGCCTGGGTGTTGAATGTGGCTGTCTTCAATCCCCAGCAAATAGTAGAGGTTTGCTGTCTGACCTCCTGTGTATGTGAACGTGTACCCGAGTGGGACAGGTCCAGTGAAAAGGGAGGGTTGTGGCTCCATCAACAGAGTCTGTCTCCAGCATCCTCTGGAAGTCTCCTAATTTGGGTTGCTTATACGTCTGTCTCTGTTTTGTTGACTTGAAAACTGTTTTGCAAACCCTTTTCAAAATGAAATCCTGGTGCTGGGGACACATTTTGTGTGTATTTTTGATCAAATGAATAAAAGATTTGCTGCGCAAGCATATTCCTTCTCCAGGGTGCCTGCATGAGCACTGAGCCTGACCAGAGGTGGTTCTGCCCTTGAGAGTGGGCATAAATACAGTTAATTATATGGGCACCAGGTTCAGTGGCTGCATTTTAAAAAGCTCGAGGTAAGACATTAGATCAGCAGCATTGAGGCACAGCAGCCATGGTGTATGTGAAATCTCTCTCTAAAAAGATTTCAACACTTTGCATCACATCTGCTAATACTTATTTTTAAAGGATGCTTGTGTCAGCTGCCGCAGCTCCATACTGCTGTGGGTTATTCTCAAGTCTGGACTGTCTTCCAGTCAGTGTGAAGTGGACTCTGCTGCCTAATATGAACGGTTCACTTGTCCTGATGGTTTTTGTTGGCAGTAAACAACTGCAATGGCAATGCGGCTGTGATTTCTGCCAGGCCTTGGGTGTACTTCCCAAATACTGGAGCCCGTGACCTGGCAGAACTGAGGTCTCAGGGAATCCTTTCATGAGAACTACAGAAAAAAATCTAATTTTAGTGTTTTTTCATATAATCTTGTAGACATCAGGATATGAGGGTTTGATGAGAAGGCTCAGGTGTGAACTGTCACCTGGGATGTTGCATTGTAACACATAGGGGCATAAAGATTAACACCTTAAATGTGTTAAACATAGCCTCTCCTGGTATTCCGGCAATATTTACTTTCCTGCCACTGTAGATATGCCTGAAGGTAGTAGAGTTAGAAGAGCCAGCCACTTTTTCTAATGCACTGTACTCTAACTGCAATGTTGAGCTCCTCCTGCAATGACAATTTTCCTGATCATCAAAAAGCTGAATATTGACAGAAATCCTTTCAATGTTACAGCTGATCCTGTAGTTACACCAGTTCCCAAAAGGTATCAAGGTCCCTTTTTTAATTCTCTTCCCTACTCTGACTGGGAAACTGGACAGAAAGGATTTTTGATTACCTAAAATTACACCACACTCAAAATGAGCAGTTGCATGCTGGCTCATTAACAAGGAGAGAAAACAGTTCTCTCCTACACAACTTAGTGGAACATAGGAACCTGACCCACAGCTGTAGCTGAATTAAGGGTAGTACTTCAACTTTAGAATTTTCCTGAGAAGGAATATGCAGGTTAATCATGCGTAGCTACTCTCCATTGCTGTCACCAGTAGAACTAAGTCTTATTTCCTAGGCTTTCCAATTCAACATGAATGGCAGACTGAAGTCCATGAGAAGAGCTCAGCCTCAAGAGGAGTTCTTTAGTTGCAAGCTGTCTACCTGAATCTATGCTAACCTCTCACTGTCTCTTCTTTTTTTTGTAGGCAACATCTTTGTCGTCAGTTTGTCAGTTGCAGACCTTGTAGTTGCAGTTTATCCGTACCCTCTGATCTTGAGTGCCATTTTCCACAATGGGTGGACCATGGGCAATGTCCACTGCCAGATAAGTGGTTTCCTGATGGGCTTAAGTGTCATTGGGTCCATTTTCAACATCACAGCGATCGCAATCAACCGCTACTGCTACATCTGTCACAGCCTTCGGTATGATAAGCTCTTCAACCTGAAGAACACCTTCTGCTATCTCTGCTTGACCTGGATACTCACAGTGGTGGCAATTGTGCCGAACTTCTTCGTTGGCTCTTTGCAGTATGACCCCCGGATTTACTCCTGCACCTTTGCACAGACAGTGAGTACATCATACACCATCACAGTGGTGGTGGTTCACTTCATCGTCCCACTGTCCATCGTGACATTCTGCTACCTGCGGATCTGGATTTTGGTGATTCAAGTCAAACACCGGGTGAGACAAGATTGCAAGCAGAAGCTCCGAGCAGCTGACATCCGGAATTTCTTGACTATGTTTGTAGTTTTTGTCCTTTTTGCTGTGTGCTGGGGACCGTTAAACTTTATTGGCCTTGCTGTTTCAATTAATCCTTCACATGTGCAGCCACACATTCCAGAATGGCTTTTCGTCCTGAGCTATTTTATGGCCTATTTTAACAGCTGCCTTAATGCTGTGATCTATGGGCTTCTTAACCAGAATTTCCGGAGGGAATACAAAAGGATACTGCTGACACTCTGGACTCCCAGGTTGCTGTTCATCGATGTGTCCAGGGGTGGGACAGAAGGGATGAAAAGCAAGCCATCTCCAGCTGTAACAAACAACAACCAAGCTGAAATGCACTTATGAGTCAGAACACTATTATTTATTCTGGATTGCAGTTGTATATATAATACAGAAGAGCCTTTCTATGTGTGTAAATCACAGCTGGTGTTGCTGGGCCCCTCATGCAAGGAAGGAGTCTGCTTCTCATATGAGGAAGGGGTCTGCTACCTTTCATGTTTAGCTTATTGCTGCGCCATCAAGGCTTTGAATAGTTTTCAGAATGGCAATGACTGATCTCTATTTATTTTGTTTAATATATCATCTTTCACCATGTGCCTATCTAATAGGTTTGATTGCTTTTGCCACAGGCGTTCAGTATTCATGGAGAAATGCAGGTTTGCTTGAAATGCAATCTTCAAGATCTGGCAAAATCGCTATATATTGCAAACAAACCTTTCTCCCCTCCCTCTGAATTCTCTTTTTTTAGCATTAACATGACCGAAGCTATAGCAAATAATTGGAAACTGCGTGGGTCTCCACCTTTTCAGTTAGGTACCAGTAGTAGCCAGCAGACATGCATATGGGCATGATAACGTCCACTGCGTGTGCATTAGTTTTCCTTTTACTTTTCTTATAAGGTTTAGAAGCTAGCCTGTGCCAGATGTGAGGCAGGCAAAAGCCAGACCTAGTGGGTTTCTGAAGCACTCATTTTACTTGCACATCTACAGGTATTAAGTACCCTTGCACTCTCCTTCTCAGGCCATGAGTAAAAGTATAATATATGACAAAATCTAATTGCAGGAAGATACTTGGAGCCTGATTCTAATTTAGGCAGTATCCTATCATGGCCAGCTTTCATTCAAATGTCTTTCAGAAGCCCCTGCTACATGAACATCATACAACAGATGAGCGTAGCAGAGTCTCACCTGTTTAATGCAGATGATGACATTTAAGTTCAAGTAATATTTACACTTGCAGACAAAGGGAAAAAGGGAAAGAAGAGTTTCTTCCAAACATCTCTCCTTTTCCTAACCACAGAACATGAATTTGACAGAGGGAGAAAAGCACTGGAGAATTTGTTTTCCATTTTATTCATGTACAAATCTGTAATTCAAGTAGCTGGGAGAGGAAAGCTACTTCCACATATTTATGAATCAGTTCTCAGTTAAAGCCTCAACTCTGTTATCTATGTCATTGGAAACAATGTCCTGAAGTGCTGAGAAGGCCAGTATCATGTTAGAAACAAGCACATGGGCAAAGATAAGGCTGTTTCTTTAAGAGGGGGGGGGGGGGGGATGTGGCAGCTGTCTGTAGATATGACTACGTCTTTTCCCCTTAACTTCAGTGTGAATTCATCTCTTTATGGTTTAAAACATGTGGATCCTGCTTTGAAACCATCCCATAAAATCAACAGGTAAACTCCCCCATTATAACCCTGCCTTAAGTTAGTAAGGCTTGATGCTGGGGTACTGGGAGGCACAGCAGGAGCTGTGTGATGGAGAGGAGCAGGTCTGAGCCCTGTGGGTCGGAGGGCAGCAGTCAGCCCTGCACTAGACCAAAGAGTGCAGTCTTTTTGATTATGGTCAAAGCAGGTCCAGAACTAGTTCCTGGAGCTGAACCCTGAAATCCTGAGGACCAGGATTTGCACTAGCATGTAGGTGCCTAGCAGTGGAGGTAAGTAGGATATGCAAAATCCTGAGCAGGCTAAGTGCCTAACCCTTAGTGTGTTAACAAACCATTTATACATTGCTTGCTTAGAGCACCTTGTTGCCGAATGTCCCTTCTGCTGATCTTCTGGGGGAAGAGGAGTTGAGCAGAATTAAACCCCTTTAAGAAGTGAGGCCAAGAAACATTGCATGGTGCATTGCTTCAGTGAGGACTGCAGTTTGTGTGCTGCCGCATGGTGAAGGTTGCTGCGGTGCAAGCGGGGTTTTGCATTCATAGGGCACGGTGGCACTTTGTGAAGTTTCAAACTTGAACATCTCAGCCACTTCAGATAGTTATTGTTTTAAAATGCACTGCAGCCAGTCTCCCATAATAGGAATCAAACTGAGTTTTGTTTTGGCCTCTTAATCTGCCTGAACATGGCCAAATAAAGGTATCTTTGCCTTCAGAAGTAATGTGGTCTGTTTGCCTTCCAGCAAAACCAGTCTGGATGAATTCACACCATTCCATGCAAGCAAAATCATTTTGAGTCAAACTTGGATAAGAAAAGCATGGAGGAATCCATAACTGCAGGGACTGTTTGTCCTATCACACCAAAGAGATGTCCTGTGCTCTGTGACTAGTCTTCAGTCATTTGCAATTAGCTACAAGTGTTAGAATCACATTAGCAAATAACTTCAAGCATCTAGTGCCAAGCCAAATAGACTCCTTTAAGACAATTCTGAACAGCCTTTTACAGGTTTGCCAGTTATCTCAAATACTGCAGGACTGGCATTTCTCCTTAGTAATCGTTGCCTTTTTAACGGAGTGCTTAGCGAATGCAATGTGGTTTGTTTGGTTTGGTTTGGTTTTCTCTTTAAGCTTGTTTTTGCACTATTTCTCATTCAGGCTCCAAAGTAACAGCCAGCGAGCATTTGAACCAAACAATGTAAGCCAAAGAGGTCCTGAAAAGGCAAGCTGCTCTGCTAGCACCTGGTAGGGAGAGGAGCAGCTGGAGCACAATAGGACTTCTCCCCAGGACTCAGAGAGTCACTGCTGAACTAAACTATGCAAAGTGGTAGCTTGTCTTCTGCTGTAGGGTCTGAGCCTAGCTCTTGCCTTGGGCTTTGCAGGGGAAAGGCTAAGTACCTGCTGTGCTGGGGTGGCACCTGAGCTGCACCATACCTGTGCAGACCCTGCTGCCACGTCGCAGGATGGGGATGGGTCTGCAATGGGCACTGTCCATCTAACAGCACAGAGAACTTGCCCTAGCACAACCTGTTCAGGTGTGCTTTGGGTGTCCCGGTGTAAGTGAGAGCTGTCCAAGAGTGAGCCCGGATGCCGGCTGATTCAGCCACAGTTGGAATCCTGAGCTCAGTTCTGCTGGAGCTGAGGTTTGTGATACAAAACATGAAAAGCAGGGAACATGGCTTCAGGCAGAAAACACTGTGCCATTTGCTAGCACTTTGATACAGAGACAGTGGATAGGATAGATTTTTATACTGATTATTTTAAAACTACCCAAGCAGCTCCTTATTTTTGTTAAAAAATGGTTAACAGGATGCAGTTTATTTTGTTTACAGAAAAAGGGAAGTGTGTCTTAAACTGAGAATCCTAAACTGTGTCAGATTTTCCCTATGGGAATCTAGCTTTAATCCAGATTTGGCTTTAATGAGATTCCACAGATGAAATCATGCTCTGCCAGTCCCACCTGTTGCATACCTTGCCTTAAGTCTCAGAAATAACATGGAGATCTCCTATAACTAATTTTAAATCACTTGTCCTGGATATGACCTGGTGGTGCTGAATACCTATCACAGCCCCAAAATCTAAACCGGTCCTGGTGGCCATAAACTGATGGAGGGGCAGTAATGCTCTGCAGGAAGAGGAATCTCTTACTACAAAGAAATATTTTTGGTTGTTGCTGATGAATGTTGTTTATTCTGTTTCAGACGAATGTAACTAATATATTTATATATGAATATATATTGCGTATGCTGTTCCCATTTTATCATTTGATTAAGAATCCTTTCCTATTGCCACTTTTGTTCATAGAGTCATCCCGTTACCTGTTCAAACTGTAATAAATCGGACATTGGAACACTTAACATTTTTCCACTTGCAGTTATTTTTTTAATAAATACTTGGAACGACAGTTTTAGTGCAGATTGTGCTGTGCTTGTGCAGTTCTTCAGTCAAGATTGTGCCCATAGGTTGCAGCAATTATACCTCCATGCTGTCTTGACTGGGTCTATTTTTTTGTGAGCCTTACTGCTGCTTCTGAAGTGGGGAGAGTGGTCCATGTGTAACTGCAACTTGGAACTCTTACAGACCAAGTGCCTTGTTTCAGTTTCCTGACAAGATGCCATGTGTAATCTTGGTGTTAAGGTAATAAAGGCTGAGATTATTCAGTAAACCAAAAAAAGGCTGAACCGCCACGGAGCAGATGTGTGAATGAACACCCCAAAGCAGTATTGCTGGGGTTTTTTGCTAATCTTTTCTCGTGGGCACTGGGCTTTATCTGCAGCTTCCACTGCAATGCTCAGTGATGTGACATGCTGAAAGAAAACTGTTTACGACCATTGCAGATCCCAAAATGTCTGAATAGAGCTGCTGGAAAACCATTGCATGGACTCACACCTGCTGCGTCCAAAATGTGGAACTGAATGAATTGAAATGTCAGAAGTAAGGTGGTGTTATTTATTTACTTTCTTGCCACAAAGTGTAGTAGCTGGGAGATAAGATAGAGCTATAAAAGATAAGAAGTGCGACAGTCCAACACCAGGATAAAATCTCACTCATGGTAACTATTTAGAAACCAATATTTGTCCTAATGTATTTACTTCCAAGCTTATAATTTATGATATCAATCCAGTCAGTAAAGAGCTACTGCATATGTATTTAGAATTTTATTGGAAAAAAATAAATTACGGGCCCTAATGCAATATTTCCTACCATAAAAGCCCTGAGATAAGAAATGCAGAACAGGTTCATGCAAGAACTCTGTGATGGGGTTGATGATAAGAACCATAAAATTTGTATTGCAGAGATAGAATTTGCAGTATGGGCTCCAGAGTTTCCAGAGCAAACAACGTGAGTCTGAACCGTTAACTGATATATGCTTCTCTTTTTTCTCCCAGGCATGGTCTCCTGATAAGGTTTTAAACTCAAATAGTAGTTTCTAAGAAGCGAGGGCAACTTCAGTTTCTTTTAGATTAGTGGATAATGACTGTGCAGTCATGGCTTGCTTAGATTCCTATTTAAGTAGACTGACCCATCAGTTTCATAAATCTCTCCAGTTGAAGTGCATAACTTATTTGTATGTAGAATACTTTATAGGTACCACATTAAATGAATTGTGATGTCTTTCCTTCTACATTTTGTTCCTCCTATGAGCAAAACTTCTGAATTTCTGTGGACACAGGGAAATTTACCTCAACTGTAAGAACGTTGCTTGGCTTTGAGGTGAGTTTTGATAAGTGTGTAAGATAGAGGTACTGATGTGGCATCAAAATACAGCCATCTCCTGGGTGAAAAGAAAACAACCATGGAAAAAAGTGAAAACCATTTGCAGGAAAGAAATTGCAAATTACATTTGTGGTTGAAATAGAAGAGGAATGCTTGGAGGGATTGTACTTAAACTGGAACTTGGCCAGGACAATGAAGTTAATGAACCTATTAATACAAAAAGTGACTCAGGGATTCTTATGGTGCTGGGGCACAGAGCCAGTGGTGAGCAGGAGACCCTGCCACAAAGCAGAGACAGAGGCAATACAGTAGGTAAAGCAGGAGAAACCTAGAGAAAAAACAGAGTATACCTCTAAAATACATGCACAAATATATTGGTAGTTAGAAGTTGAGTGAGAGTTTGCTTTTGGGTTGTTTTTTTTTGTGAGTTTGTTTGATTTTTGGTTAGTTTGTTTTGTTTTAATGAAACTCAAACATTTCCCTTCCTAACACTTCTGAAATAGAACACTATAATCAGACAGCTTGAACCCTCTTTTCACAGGTATTTGTCCTGTCCCCACTCCAGCACTGAGGCTCCTTGTGACATCAGCCTGGCATGACTTGGGACAAATAATTTCTTCCAAGCTTCTCCTGCAAGAGGACATGGGTTACAAAAAGTGTTTCAGGAGGGGAGGGCATGCACAGGACCACATCACTTGTGCTGGAGGTCAGGTCCACACCATGGTTGTGCTGCTCTCCACATAGCAGGTGAGGCAGCTACCATCACAAGAGCTCCTTAGTGGCATCACCTGAGGAACCCATGCCTTGAGGAGCTGGGGACTTTGCCAGTAACTCACAGCTAGACCTTGAAGTAAGTGTTTTCCCTCTTTCCCCCCCGCTGTGATTTAGTTGTAAATAAAACAAACTCATGATGCTCTTGAAGGACTGGGCTGGTTTAATTTGGTTTGCTGGTGGCTTTGGAGGGATACAGTCTACAGGAGCTGCAGCCTGGGCACAGCTAGGGTGCAGTTGATGGGCTGATGAGCTGCCCCTGAGCAGAGCCATGTCACACCCAACACTACCAACTTAAATTGCATTAGGCAGAGGTTACTTTTTCCCCTCTTAGAGCATAGCTAGAAGGAGCAGAAGGTGTTGTGCTACAGCCATCCATATCAACCCATGTGCTGCGAGGTGAGGCTTGCTTTCTTGGTATGATATGCTCTTTTTGTTGGGAAGTCAAAGCAGCTTTGGGAAAGCAAATGTCTCCTGTGGAGAAACAGAGCTGCTGTGTTCTGGTAGTTTATGGCTTTCCCTGCCCTGGTGGTGGTCATGCAGGAATTAAGACAAATGGGGAATTTTCCATGAGTAAAACCTGTCTCTGTTGCTGTCTTACTTATATTGCTTTTCTCATTGTATAGAAAGAAATATACATGTATATATATATACAGAGCTTGGGTTTTCCTAAAGGAATCAATACCAATTGTAAGTTACAAAGTATTGACTCTATAAAAGTTCTGATTTTTCTCCTGGGTACTTCAAAGCAGATGGGCAATGCAGCAGGAGCTGATAATGTTTTTCTGCCCTTGGGAAGGCTTGTCACAGTAACCTGTTTATCTTGTTGATTTTGACATTTTACTGCCTGAACCTGCTCTGGAGCATGCAGGGTGTTCGAGGTGAAGTCTTTACAGATTCACTTGTACTTGAACAACTGAAAATCAATAAGTTACAAGCAGCAAAGAAAAATGTCTTCTCTGTGTATGTGGCGGAAGGCTTGTGCTTTTCTTTTTACTGAGGAAAGATTAGGAAATGCAGGGGTTTGCACTTTGTATGTTCACAATTGGGGAATGTAAATTGAGCTTTGCCTTACCTGCTGTGTATATGCTTTTCCTTTACTTTTTTAGTTGGTGACGGAAACTTGTTTATTTTTGCCTGTTCTTAGGACTGCATGGAAAAGTAATTGAAAAGTTGGCTGTATGGATGCTGAAGGATTCCTGTGCTCAGCTGTTTTAGAAAGTGAGGCTTGTAGAAGATGAAAAGCAAGGCAAATCCTGCTGGCTGGTCTGCATGAGTCCAAAAGGAATAAGTACTGCTCTGTGCTGTTGTGTGCCTGGCTCTGTAAGAGCTCAGTAATGGGGATGCTTTTCCCCTGCTGAGTCTGTCTGGTATTCTAGGTTGGAGAGATTTGGGCAGGCTCTATTCTAAGAACGAAATAAAGAGTTTGATTGTAACTGTGGGTCTTTGGGCTGACAGATTGTGTTGTTCCAGTTGCCAGACTCTTCCCCCTCTCTGGTCTCTGATGCTGGAATTTGGAAAGCAAAGAATAGTTTTTACTGCTCCTGCCCTAAGAGACAGCATCTTGTAAGTGTTTGTAGCTGGTTGTTTGTCTTGGAGTGTGCTCATGGGTGTTGTTGGTTGAGGAACTACTGTTACATACAAGTTACCTCAGGCAGGACTGAGCTGGGTTAGAACAGCATAGTTTGAGATGGCAATTGCATAATGTCTAAATCTTCATACTTTTGTGGTAATCAGGCTTTTGGGTTAGGAATGGATTACACCTCTCAAACTGCACTGTCATCTGGGGCTGCAGCATAAAGAACTTACAGAATGAGATGGACATGGGATAGCCTCCTTGCAGCAATTTCTATAGCTCTTTTCCATTCTGAATGCTTGTCCCTTGTTTTGGGGATGACTTCACTGCACAGTTATATCCAAAAATCACCTTTTCAGTAAAAGGAATCCCCAACAGCTGTCTGAATTCAGAGCTTTCAGCTGGGAGGGGGTATGGCTCACTGTATAACAGAAAGTAATACTAGCCATTAAACCTCTCAGCTGCTAATTAAATGGACTATGTTATGTGTAAATAAATCCATATTTTCATTTTGCAGCCAGACAGGATTTCATTAAGACACTTTAGTAGCTGTAAAGGGATAGCAGCAGCTAGCATTTTGGGGTATTCTGGGTTTAGTGCTTGTACATTATCTTGTCCTAATTACTAAGTACTTTAATGACATGTCTAGTGGAATTTATTTTTGCTGGGACAAGGGTATTAGGATGATAAATAGCTCAAAGGAGTAAAATACAGCTGAGCTCAGAGGTGGTGCTTGAATCTCTAAGTCTGCAATCACTGCAGTTATTAGAAGAATATGCATAAAGAGCTAGATAACTTTGTACACAACTCTATTTGTCAGACTTATTGCATATCAAATACTGATTTGAACTGCAGTTTCTTTCTATGGTCAAAGCAGAAAGGCTCTTTTTTACCATAGCTTTTATATCTGTAGCTCTTCGATTAGTGGCTGGCGTTGACTTTGGTTTTGTCTTTTGTGTCAACCTGAAGAGTGGATGCTGCCTAGTGATTGAAGAAGGGGACTGAGGAGAGGTGACAATTTAGGGTGTCTTGCCTCTGTTCTTGCCTCTCTCACACTTGTTTCATGACCTTGAAATGAAGCATGCTGTATTTTTTAGCTTTGCTGCAGAGGTGTAGTTAATTACACTGCAAAACACTGATAAGTAGTATTTACTTAGGGGAATTGCACAACACCTTAATTTGCCATGTGATTTCTTTCTTTCTCATTAACCTTGCTGAATCAGGACCTTTGAAATGAAAATTGGAGTTGAATCTCATTCTTGGAAGTGTAGAGGACAGAATAAGCCAGCTGCAACAATGCTTTGCAGACCCCTTTGTTATACGTTTGCCTGGGACAAAATCCAGGTCCTAGGTGGTGGGTAACAGTTCTTAAACTATTGCAGCCTCCTGCTTTGAGGTTTTGGTTGTGGGGTTTTTGGTTGGTTGGTTTCGTGGCTTGTTGATTTGGTTTTCGTTTGTTACTGATGTGCTTCTCTGTGTATAGGGATTGGGGGCAGGGAAAAACCCAAACACCATGGCAGAAAACCACTGATGACAGGAAAATGTAAAGAAACAAAGCCTGCTGAGTTTTGATCTCATCATCTATCTCATGATTTCCCCCTGAACATGGTGTATGAAAAGCAGGAATATGTGTACTTTGCTATTGATGCTTCATGTCTAGGTTGGGTAAGGGTTTGCTTGGCAGGATAATAAATTATCAAACAGCAGGTGTGGCAATAGGAAGACGTTACCTTAGCAAGACATTTGAATGTCAAACGCTGTCCCCGGAAACATCCCCAAGTACCCCAATGGGGTGGTGATCTGCTCAACCTTGAAATGAGTAGGATCCTTTTGTCCATAGCACAGCAAGTGTTGTGAGAATAGTCAAAAGCAATGGGAAAAAAAACAACAGGACTTGCCTGCCATATTTAATTTGATTAAATGTGTAATTACCAGTAACATTGATGGGCAAGCTAAATCATAATTTCCCTTGTGATATCTGTTGGGTTGCTTTAATGCAGACACAGGGCCGATTTTGTTAATTCAGTGTGCGTACCAATGTGTACTGTCTAACTGTGGTGCATTGTAGTCATTGTGTTATCTCAGAGGAGGTAGTTTTCCTTGTGAAAATTATTAGCAGTAATGAAACATTATTGGATTTTATGCAATACTATTTGACCATACTGAGTAGCTCTCCCTCCAGAGCTTGGGTTATGCGTGCCTATTTGTGGATTAAACCCCTACTGTAAGTGTAACAGGAAGAAAACAATAGGTATGACCTTTTTTATTCATTTCCAGTAGAGTGAACAAGGCTAATTTCACTGAGATCTCTGGTTACATTAATGCGACTCTAGTATAGGAAGAGAACTGGGCACAATGTAGCATGAGATGGGATTTTTTAATCAGAAATAAAGGCTCTTAGAGTTTTCCTAAGATATTAATATTCAGCTAGGATAGGGGCTAAGGATTTAGCTGGAGTTGGCATGCAAAGCAGCAGCCCTTTTAAGGAAGTTGCAGCCTCTGTGAGGCTGGAGGTCACTCTTTCCCACTATACTGATTCCTTCTGGTATTAAAAATTCATTTCTGCATTCTACAAAACTATTCTGAGTCTGAATTGAACAGTTTTAAAACTAATGAGTGGAGAGAGAAATCTGAGACACTGCATTAATATATAGATTAATATATATTATAATATATAATTATATATAAATATATATTAATATATATAAAAGAACATGAGTAATATTGTTACTGCTGGAGTCTTTCAGTTAGAAGAAATGTAGCAGGCTGTTGCCTGAGCTGCTGAGTGATACATTCACA
>JASSUY010004284.1:0-14515 GCA_032466535.1 Forpus xanthops
CTTCTTCCAGGCTCCCCTCCTCCCTGGCAGAGCATGAAACTCCGAAAGTCCTTGGCCAGCCTAAACATTCTAAGCCACGACTATCAACACTGGTGTTATCAGCACTGTTCCCAAGCCCAAAATCCAAAACACAGTGCTACACCAGCTACTACTTAAAGAAAAATGACTGCTGCTGCTGAACCCATGACACAAAATAAGTCTTAAGGCTGAGAAGAAAATTATGACTATGTTTTATTCTTATGTCTTGTCCACCTGACTTCCCAGCAGTTCTCCATGTTCTACATTCTGAATTCATTCTACCACTAAATCAATCATTTTATGTTAAAAAAATCATAACTTATAAATAAAGTACCTTCTAAGCTCATTCTGGAGTCAACGTTCTCTAGCATCTTCATCAAAAATCTAGATAATGGACTGTATTCAAGATTGCAGGTGGCATCAAACTGAGTGGGAACAACTGATATGATAGAGGGTAGGACCATCTCAGATTCTCATGGATCTTGGTTAATTACTTGTGCAGGTTACCAAAAGAGACTGTGGAATCCCCTTTAGTTTTTTTTTTTTTATGTGTGACTGATTAGATCCCTGAGTAACCTCTTCCAACTTTGAGAAGGAGGTTAGGGTATGTAATGTTATGAGTACCCTTCTACCTAAAACTATGCTATGAACATATTATTGACTGGACGGGGTAAGATCACAAGTCTAAACAGGTTCCAATTTATTTTTACTTTTGGGCTTGTGATTTTTACTTTTGGGCTTATGAATTTCTGAAAGATTTGTTTTTGTTTGTCTTAGATTTGCCAGAGGTACAACACAAACGACTTGATTTTGACTGGAAACTTGAAATTTAGCAAGCACAAGTTGAAAGACCTGAAATAGATGAACTAGAAAAAGCATATTTTTTTGCTGAAGGCAATGGCTGAATTGAAATTTAGGAAATCTCTTCAAGTCCTGTGAATTCAGAATTAAGCTTTCTTTCACAGAATCATAGAATTATAGAATCATAGAATATCTAAAGTTGGGTGGGACCCATAAGGATCATCAATCCAACTCTCTGCTCCTCTCAGGACTATCTAAAACTAAATCAAATTACTAAGAGCATTGTTCAGAAGACCCTTGAATGTGACAGCCTTCCTTACTGTGACCACTTCCCTTGGGAACCTCTTTCAGAAACCAAGCAACTTCTCAGTGATGAACCTGGTCTTAATGTCCAATCTGATGCTCCTCCGATGCAATTTCATGCCATTTCCTTGTGTTCTGTCGCTGGTCACCAGAGAGAGATCAACACTTGGAAGTCTTACTGAATGTGAGGGCTCCCAGCCCTCTCCCTTACCACACCTTCACAGGCAAAGGCTAGTTAGTTTTCATGCTACTTCAATCGTTTCTGAAACTCAAAGGTGTTGATAAAAGAAATGAATTGCATAGCTTATTTTCTTATGATCCAGGAAGTTTTGAGCAAATATAAGTACCTGATAAGTGTTCAGGCTTTGAGGTGATTCTATGAATTGAATTACATCTTTGTATAATTCATGGTTTGTTATCACTCCTCTGTTCACACCTTGCTGTGTGGAAGTTTACAAGTAACTCCCTGTGGTGCAAAATGCAAATGAGCTTCATTTTGAGAACAACTCAATGTGAAGCAGTGTGTTATGACTTTCCTAGAAAGTAAGATATTCTGAAGGCAATTTTGATACTGAAAATGCAGCCAGGCAATCATAAATTATAAAACTTTCAAAACCCTCCAATTTTATTTGAAATGCCTTTTATTTTTAGTGTTTAAAGCCTGCATATGTCAGTGCAATAAAAGCTGTGAAGCCTCTGAGGGTTTAAGTGTGTAATATATTTAACAACAGTTTTCAGTGTAGGGAAAAACATGTACTTTTTACTATAGTACAAAGGAAAAGAGTGTGAATGAAATAAAAATACTTTAGAAATATGAAACTATAAAAATAAAAGCAAAAACTATTACTTTTGAGGTAAAAAAGAGAATTTATTTTTAAATAACCTTTATTTTTAAAAGTCCTGGCATATATGTTAAAGGGCTCTTTTTCCATGTCTTCCTAGAATTTATTTGTGATCAGAATATTGTAATTCATTAGTACTATCATATCACTATCCTAATTAATGAGAAATTTTTATTTTCCTATAGCAATGATTGTAAATAGATAACCAGAATATTGTGAACTAAATCCAATTGTTTAGACAAAAAAATGAATTAAGATTTTTTACTTAAGGAAACTAGGAAAAGGTAACACTCATTCGTTTTACAGCCCATGCTGTTGCTATACTAATTTAATGCGTTTTAACATAACTTTTTGGGACAGCAACCCAGGCTTTAGCGCTTACTGAAAAGTAAGTCATTCCATGCATTATTGCCTTGAAACCTGCAGCACTTTTCTCAAAGTACAAAGACAGGAAGAATAAAACCATGAGATATTACCAACTCATAAGGCACACAGAAATAAGCCTTGAAAGACCGCTGAAATTCTGTGTTAGAAGACCAACCAAATTTTAACCTGCAGCTTCTCTAAGGCCAATTTACATGAACTACTGTACTGAAATATCAGATATGGTCAAACATATTAGAAAAAGATTTACCTTGAGACATAAACCAGCAGTTTAGGATACCTAACTTGTGTAATACATTCAGAATTCAAAGAGGCATTGCTAAGCCTAAAGACATCAGTTAGTGCAATAGCAGATATATTATTTCCTTTTTAAATCTTCATTGCAGGCTTAGTCATTCCAGAAATCCCTTTGTTTTCTCTCCTATGTGCCCATTCTGCCCAGCATAGAGATGGAAAGGGAAAAGCCATTGCTGGCCAGCTAGTAAGTATATGAGGAAGCTCTGAGCCAACTCCAGAACTGAAAAAAACTGTAGAGAATACCTGCAGATGAATTCCTCCTGATTATTCACCCTATTCTCTTGAAGCCATTTTGGTAAGCTGAAATTGTAAGAAATGATTTGAAAATGCTGCTAGGAAAATGTCTTATGAATTTATAAAATTCTTGAATTAATTTTACATATATTCACACAGAGCTAATTCAGAAGTGTGATGTCTGCTCTATGCTTTGTTGCATGTTAGGATGTTTTAACTTAGAAAAATAGAATTTCTACCTAAAATTATAAACTTTGTTAAATGATCAGATCTAGTTCAGTTTCTGCTAGTATAAACATTCCTAGAGAGATCTTTGTGCAGTTAGTGTCTGGAGCAAATCTATGGTTTCCTTGTAGAATTCCTGTGTGACCTTGAGATAATATTTTGTTTATCAAATAACACGACACTGAGCACATGCTAGTAAAACTTCCCCACCTCATACGGCAGGCTGTGGGAATCAACAGCATTGAATACCTAAGGTGCACAATAGTCTGGTAATTATAACCATATAAGTAGTTCCGTAGCCAATCCGCCTATGGTTAGACTGTTGTGAAAGTGTGTGCTCTATGTATCTGTGTCTGATGTGACATTTTCCTCGTACCAAATTATCTGGAGACATTACAAGCAGAATTGTGGAAGGATCAAAAACAGCTCAAGTGGTTTACCCAGTCCCTTGTTGCAAGATAAACTGGTATGCAGCTGACACAAAACATCTCAAAGCCCTTGATTTGCTTTAGTGCCTTTTAAAGTACTTCTTCTGAAGAATGAATATGTGTGTGCCCACAGGAGTTATTACCAGCTAAAAACTCTGTCTGCTGATACCGCACATTAGAACACTGCATGCATCTATTCAAAAATCAGATGCGACACTGAAAAAATATTTGACAGAGGTATGGCTGTCTTTTGATCTTTATGAATTCTTGACATACTTCTTCTGATCATGACCTTCTTGCTACTTTCAGAGGTGTATAGAAATGAGAACCATCCCTTGTGTGCTGTCAATTTTTATCGTACCAGTGAGTAGTGATAACTTTTTTCTTTTCGTACATTTACAAGGGGTCACTCATAGGCCTGCATGGGATTTTTAACTACATCAACTAGAAGAAAACATGATAATATAATAGTGATTATTAATGTAACATGTAATGGCTGGTCCTATAAAACAGTTAAGAAACTTGTTGTTTTGTACATTGGAGATGAGATCACTTTCCATAGAATTCAATGCAGTTTTATTCCCATTTGCAAGCAAAATTCTTAAAGTACATCCCACTTTTAAGAATAGGACCTCTAGCTGTGATAGACAGTTCCTCAGTGGCTGATCTAAACTAATTCATACAGTAAATATGGGACAACTGGAGCTGTTCCAGTTTTCTGATGATGATACTGAGCCTAACAAGCAGAGAGGACTTATATTTCCGGAAGTTCCTCATTGCTTCTCTCTCAAAGCATTTCATTTGCTCACTTACTCTTTAGCCTGCTTCTCCTGAACAGAGACTCAACCACAAATAAAAATCATCTGAGAACTTCTGACTGATGCAGGGGCTCATGTTTAAAAAAACAACTGATATGGCTGATGGACTCATATTTTGTCTATTTATGCCCCTTTACGTGAAGAACTGCGATGCTGTGAAATCTCCTCCATACAGGTTCTAAGTCCATAGATATTTGATTAAAATAATCTGTCTTTCTTAGTAAAGATTTTTGTGAGTTCTTTCAGATAATTGACAAAGGTGTTACATTCTGTAAGAGCAAATCTTAACCCTGCATGGCCCCTTAAAGCACAGTTACTCTATTATACCTCCCTGTGTCTCAACTAACCATGTTCTAGCCCACATATTTGAAGACAAGTTGTTGATTTTGTAATCACTGAAACCTGTTAGCTGAAATATTGAGTAGTCTAAAATTGCATACTTCATCAAAGTCCATTATAGCAGCAGCCTTCCTGCTGATTTTCAAACTTGGGCTTGATATTTAAATGTTCAGGTAGGATTTAGGCTTTTTTTGCTTCTTTCTGCTCATTTTCTTCTAATTCTATATTAAACAAATAATCATCATCTGTTCTTTTGCCCCAGGGCTGATGTCAGCCTAATGGACTCCTTGTTACTCATGTAAGTTAGCTGAAAAGTTAGCAACATGTACGCTTGCTTTTAGTCTTCTTCAGTAATCTTAATGAAAACCACTACCAAGGATCTTAAGATTTCCTTTTCCAGTGCTTCAGCTTGTTGTAGACAAATTAGCGGTACTTGCTGGAACAAAAACTTCTGACGTAACTGGTTGCTGTTTATCATCTTCTGAAGTTTCCAATTGGAAAATGCATGAAAAGTAAAATATAGCTGCCTCTCCACTTCCTTGTCTTTTCAATCCTTCTGCCCAAAAACACAAAAGAGAGATTGAGTCTTCAATAAAATAAATGTGCAAACTTTCAGAAGTCTAATTTACTTAAATTTGATGGTCAAGAATTCTACCTGTGGCTCTCTTAAGAGTTCTATAATTCTAGAATATTAATATCCAATGAATTACTGCTGTTAGCAATATCTTCTTTTTTTACTTTTTGTCCAGTTTGTTCATATGTGCATACACGTGTGAAAGAACTTTTGCATGCATGTGTATGGAGCTGCTTTCACTTCCTATCAAAGTCAGTTTGTGGTTACAAGCACTGTGGCCTTTCACAGATGTGAGTGTGAATTTCTAAATACCTACTAAAGTGTTCTTAAACAATTTATTATTATTATTCATATGGTTTTAACTAAATTCTGCCTGCTTCCTGCCTGATCTAGCTCATATTTGCTTTCAGTTTTTTGAACCTGGCCCTTTGAAAGTATCAAGTGTATATATCATTGGTTTGGACCTTCTTCCTCTTAATCATTGCAATTGTAATTAAAATAAACCCATATTTCTCCCAGACTAGGATCATTTTTCTACGAAAAATAACTAATATCAAGTAAATTGTTTCATATCCTTGAGATATTTGCATTTGATTTCTTATCCCTGGTTGGTTTGTGTGAGTGTGTTTGAGAAGAATTAACATCTTGTAATGCAGCTTGGGAAAAGTCTGCAAAGTAGAACCATGTAAGGAGCACCAGGAGCCAAGTTATTTCTGAGTTGAAAACTCAAGACCAATTTTTTTTCTGCAAGAAAGACCTGACTTTGACTTGGTTAGGTGTAGTGTTGTTGGCTCAGTGCCACACTGACTACTTGCATGGGGGTAGCAACAACTTTGAGTCATTTTCCTGCTTGCCACATTCATGGGCCGCCAACATGCCGCTCTACTACCAACCTGGTTTTAAAGTTGTGTTGTTTCAAAAGTTGTGAGTCTATCTTCACTTTTCCCTTAATAGTGAAATACAAATATAGCCCTCAGAAGCAAATAAAGAAATTATACCTAGACTTTTAAAAAGAAACACCAAGTTAGAAATTAAAGGGATTTTGGTTTTGCTTTTAAACCAAATTCATGAAAGTTGGAAAGCTGGATGAGGAGAACAATCTTCTGTTGTAACATCCTTACAAATTTATTTTGGTTCCTTTTGCTTTAGGCCAAATACAACAGAGCTCTCATAATTATATCTTCTAGTGATAACTGGTGATGGTGTGTTAGAGCCATCCTGCAGGAGTTTGACATAGGTGGAGAGCAATGGAATGGAAAAAGTAGAGTTTGTTTTGCCTCTGAAGTATCTGCATTTTAGTGCAGATATTATTTGTGGAAGTTGAAAGGCAGAAACTTATGGTATTGTAAACCTAAATAATTCCAGAGACACCAGCGCTTGTCAGAAAGCTTTCATAGAAAACCCACACTTCCTTCTTACACCTGTCCCCTCAGCAGGTTGGACACAGACAGATCTGAGAGGTCATACTGACCACACAGTATGATCTTCTCTTCTTTTTGTCCAGAGGACCTTAGGCCTCAAAGGCATGAAGTCTGTGGCACTTTCCAGTAAAGATGTCATCAGCTCACCCTCTTGTCCATCTGGTTGTGGTCTCCATTATTACTGGCAGGCCTCTAACATCTTCCACTGAAATATATCCTTCACAGTGCAAGCATGACAAAACAAAGCTCAAAATTGTAAAGAAAACTGCAGTGGAGGAAATAGGTTATTTGAACACGCACCAACAGGTTTGGCAATGTTTCTGTGTCGTTCTGGTATCTTTATGGTGTCTTGGGTGCAATGCAGAGGTGGAACAGTGGCTCAGAGCATCACAAAATGCCATGCATCACACAGTATGTACCTAAAGTAGGTCTACCTGGCTCAGTAGTGCTTGCAAGCAAAAAAATTAGATATATGGTTAAACCTGTATCCTCATGCTTTGTGCCTCTGTCTATCTGACTTGTGTGTCCTTGAATCCATCACCTGGGTTACCAGTGTGGGAAAGGCAGACAAGGTGAGGAGCCTGGCTCTGTCAGGAATCACAGCTCTCACAGAGTGCCACAAGAGGTGAAAGCAGCAAAGGTGAACTTGGAAATTAAAATCTTGATCTCTGTCACATTAAAAAACCACCTGGAAAAAAAAAAATCCATGTTATGATAGCCTTTAAAAGAAAAGGTTTTGTTTCAACTTTATTGAGACAAAATGAAAGTTAAATTTTGCAGAAAAGTGCAATCTTTCTAGAGAAAAATCCTCATTCAGCTGTAGTAAAGATATTTCCCAGTCCCTTCCATCTCTTCTACAGCTTTCTGTACTTTGAGACTTAACATTTTCAGAGAAGAAAAAAAAAAAAGCACACAAAACCTGTGGCTTACTGAGTCACTTACTGGCAAAGGGCCTTGTTTAAATATCTTCCTGAAGTGGCTGCTTGGCATTCTCTGTCTCTGAGGGTTTCTAATGGATTGTTCTGCCTGAAATTAGGCCAAGCAGTTTCCTCAAAAGAATTGAAGCTTTTAAAATAGTTGTTACTATTTTTTTTTTCAGTTTAAATTTATCAGCTGATTTCATCCATGGATTCCTAGTGCTTTTCCCTCCCCCCATCCAAAAAATGGATTTTTGCTTGTTCTGTACTGAGACATCTTTGTTCTGAAAGCAACTGAAAACTCCCCCAGCTCTGTTTCTACACTCATTGATCTGGTATTCAGCCACCAAACAGATGATTACTGCTTCAGTAGCACAGTACCAATTTAATAAACAAACATTTTCAACAAGTTTATAATTACCTGGAGGATGGTCAAGCAGAGGAGTAGGCTGCACTCCATCCTTCGAGGTTTTCAAGCTCTGCACATACTCCTCTTACCCTGTAGCTGTCCTCACTGTGAGCTGAAGGTTGGACCAGGCACCTATGGAGGTCCATTCCAGCCTTCATGACCCCACCATCCTTTCCTGACTGTCTTTTCAGCAATTGGTTGGGTTTTTTTAAGTGCGATATTAGAATTCATTTTTAGTCAAATGTCTTTGTCCAAATCCTTAAATTCTCCCATTGCTTCCAAAATATACAGCCATGTAAACATACAACACTACAATGTCAAATTGCACTTTGAAGATTTCTTCATGTAAAATTCTCTCCTCTAAGTAGTTCTAAATTGATTTAGTCTCCAGCTTTTCCACATACCTGTCACCTTTTCTACCTATGTGGTCCTACTGATTAACAGCAGTAGCACATAACACTATGATATAAATTGCTGTTGAGTTGGAACTGTGTTTTTTTTCAAAATGAAAATGTTTCTCCACTTTTGCACATTCATTTTTACCTTTGAACCTAATACTTTCTGACACTGTCTGAATGCATCTAAATGTGTTGCTATAGATTATTCGTGTTTAAAGTGAGTGTCAGATTTTCTTGTATCAACTGCTTCTCATTTCAAAAACATGAAGTAGCCCATCTCATTAAGGTATTTACAGAAATAAGCAAATTTTCCAGCTCTGCAGGAATATTTGCCTGGATGTACCACAAATTAACATTATTCTGGGAAAACAAAAAGATTTGATTTCCACTTGAGATACTCTGAAGCAATTAGATATATCACCCTCTTGAGAGGAAGGATATTAAATGAATCATAAAGGGCCAAGTATGAAAACCCTCACTAAAGACTTATTTGCACAGTAATGCAGAGCTCCATAACATGATATATGAACCGTTGCAGGGAGGATTTGTAGGAATTCCACCTGCAGTATTACATATGGCAACACTAGTCCTATGAAAACTCTTGCTCTTCACAATTTTCAAAGATGAGTTGCTAGGAATTGTGTTCTAGAAAAGAAGTATATGTACCCAATACTTTGAGGAAATCACAGATAGTGAAAGTTTGCAATATTTGCTGCAATATTTGCAGTAATATTTGTTAAACGTATTTCTGAAATTTGTACAAACCATTTTGGATTCTATATAGAACATCTAACACAGCTATATTAATTATGTTAATATGCAACTACTTACATAAAACTGTAACAAAATCCTGGACTTGTGAAGTCGGTATGATCTCTGGCATTCATTTCAGAGAACCAAAATTTTATTCAGTGTGAATTTCCAAAAGGAATACAATAACCTTTTACAAGTGATAATATAATAGTTCTTAGAAAATTAATCGGTACTTCAAAATATACCCTAGAAGGGGAAAAAGGTCTTTTGTAAGGTTCTGTGTCTACATTATGTGTCAGCAGCAAATGTTCTAAACTGTAAATTATTTAAAAGTGTGGCACTCTGACATCTCTTTAGGTTCACATCACTGTATTTGTAATGCGTTTGGCTCTGCAGACAGAAACATTTCTATGTGATGCATGCAAAGCATTTCTTCACTGTATTAAATAATGTAGCAAAATGTATGAACTCCAATGGGACCACATATTAGGCTAATCTAAGCTGTCATGGAGTCATGCGCTAATGAAGAAAGGATTGAAAAAATTAACCTAGTTTTTCTCCTTCTCTTATCAACTCTCACTGGGGGAGTGTGAGTCAGGGGAAGATAATCGTTCCTTGATTTTGCCAAACCTTCAGAAATGTTTAATATGATTATTACTTGTCCTTTAAGTAATATATGCGTATATTGTGTAACTTGTCTTCTTTTTGGTTTATCTCAAAACATTTTGCATATAAAATAAATATCAGTATTATTTTACATGAAAAAAATATTTATTTTGTTATATATTTTATTTATGTCTTTTATCTTATATTGTAAAATAAATAAAAAGATCTTTATAAAATGAAAATTAAGAATATTTTCATCTCAGAAAGATTAAAGTTGTTAGAGTTCTTTTTATGATGGATTATTTATATTATTACAGTTCAGTATTTCTTTAAACTGGACAGAATCAAGTGTGTGATTTGCTTCCATTGAGAAAATATGGTTATGGTGGTGGCATGTTTCTGTTAGGCAAACCCAGTATCATCTTGAAGGCATGAAGACATTTGCATCGCATTTCTACACTGAGAAATGTTAAAGTAGATGATCCATCTCTTTTTTTTTTTCTTCCCTTAGATATTAATAAACCTTCACCCATCAGCATAGCAACAAGTTAGCAAAAAATAAGAAAAGCTTTTCAGTATATCAAAAGAAAAAGCTTTAACTAGTCAGTAGCTCTCCTTTGCAGCCGTCTCTTATGGCACTTAAATGACATTTCAAACTTCACTTCATCACCTTAGTGAGTTAATGCACTCTATAACCTCACCAGATGTGTTTCTCTCAGCTGCAGTAAGCACTTTAACATGGCTTCACCCTTCCACCCCCTCCTGGGAAACTGTCTTGAGAGGATGTTTATATGTTAACTTGCAAGAGAACTATGGATGAGAAATATCAATTCTCTTGTCGCCTATGAACTGATTTACATTTCTTTTAACTCACTGAAATGGGGTCATACAGTTAGAGACACACAAACCAGGGAGGAAAAAACAGTGGATTGCCTATTGTAAAACTGGAGTCAAATGCCAAGGATATACTTGACGGAGAAGCAAGAGAAAAAGCAAAAGAATTACACTGATAAAACTATATAAAACAACACGTATTCGTCTCTCCAGATACATCTGCAGCCCATACTTACTCTTTTCTGAAATGTATTATGTGCTAATGCAAATCCACTGACTTTAATTGCATTTAAGTCTACATTTTACCATTCTGATAGGTGACACAGGGTCATGTACTGGTGCCCAGTCATTGCCTCTTTTTTCTATGATTAGTACTGCCTTTCAGCCAAATAAAGTAGGTCACTTGGTCACTTCAAGGTTGACTTCTCATAGCGTCAATAGGCTGAGGCCAATTCTATGAGGTTCAAAAAGTCCTGGTTCCTGCACTTGGGCCACAATAACCCCATGCAATGCCACAGGCTTGAGGAAGGGTGGCTGGAAAGCTGTTCGCTGGAAAAGGACCTGGCGGTGCTGATTGACGGCTGCTGAACATGAGCGAGCTTGTGCCCAAGCAACCAAGAAGGCCAGTGGCATCCTGGTCTGTATCAGAAAAAACATAGCTGGCAGGACTAGTGAAATAACTATCCTCCATCTCCCTGTACTGTGCTATGATCCTCAGATGCTCCTTACAAACCTTCTTGTAAATGGGTGACACATTTGCTGATTTCCAGTCAGCTGGGACATGCCTGGTTAGCCAGGATTGCTGACAAATTGTGGAAAGTGGCTTGGTGAGCATTTTTGCCATCTCCCTCTATAGAAGTAGATTCCATCCAGCACCATGGATCTGTGTGCATCTAAGTGGTGTAGCATGTTGCTAACCATTTCCCCTTGGGCTTCATTCTGCTTCCCATACCTTTGTTCTGACTCAGTTGTCTGAGTACATAGAGAACAACTGGTCTTTCTAAGACTGAGACAAAGAAGGCATTAAGTACCTCAGCTTTTTCCCTATCTTTTTGCTTCCAATTAAGGATAGACATTCTCCTTAGCCCTCCTTTTGCTGTTAATGTATTTACAGAAACATTTTTCGTTGCCTTTTATGGTAGTAGCCAGATTAACTTCTAGTTGGGCTTTGGGTCTTCTAATTTTCTCCCTGTGTAGCCACGTAGCATCCTTACAGTCCTGAGTTGCCTGCCCCTTCTCCTAGAGGTCATAAGCTCTCTACCTTTAATGTTTTCCAGCCAAATCTCTGATCAGCCAAGCTGATCTTCCTCTCTGCCAGTTTATCCTTCAGCACATGGGTACAGCCTCTTTAAGATCTCCTTCTTGAAGAATGTCCTCAGCACAGGACAGTCATGGTCTTGGTAGTTTCTGAGCAGAGCTTGATTGAATTGCATATGCACATGAAACAGATAGGTGGAGAATTACTAAGTAAGTATTACAGCCCAAATCTGCTAGATTTCCATAGTGCAACACTGCCGGGGAATAACTTCCATCAATTCTAACACAAGCACTTTTGGTATTAACCCTATACTTTCTGTATAGGATATATATGTGGTAAGCAACAATGGAACTTTCTCAAATTTTCAGATAGTATATAATATTACATATAATCTTATAATAGTTCACTGCCAACATAACATTATTCTGTAAGAAAATTTTTTAAACATACAGATATGCACTTCCTTAAAAATATTTGACATGAGCCCTTTATTATTTCCATTATTCTTGAAATATACTTTTACAACAGCTCTTGGAGTGACCACCAAACATTCCTTTGCTGAGGCAATTTTGAGAAAAAAATCACAAAAAAAGTATTTAAAAAAATCTATTCTCTTTAAGATCACTGGAAAATAAGTGTTGTTTTTGTTGACAGAAATTGTGCTTTGATGACAATCTGCATGCCTGGAGGCAGATTATTCCATGGATTTGAGATGGAATTTTTTTCAGTGCTGTCTCCTTTCAAACTAATGAGGGGCCTGGACCACAGCTAAACTTCACATTTACATGTCTAGTTAGATGGATACCTATATTTTTTGTCATAAATATCAAGTTATGTACAATTCTACCATGCACATAATTACTGAAAGGAGCAGCACAGAAAACAGTACTTATTAGAAACTTTTGTAAGCCAGTTGCATTCCTGTCATCTGGAGTATAATGTATTATTAAAGAGTAAGTAAATGAGTAACAGAATACAGGAAGATAAAAGCAATTATCATGCGTTACCAAAGCAAGACTAAATAGTCTCAAGAATATGGCACAGTGTGTAGCTAAGCTTATTTAATCACAAGCTCAAGTAGTTTAGAGTAATGTCCTTAAAGGACAACAGGGGAGAGTGCATGAAAGTCAGGTATAGCTTTTTTCTGTTTACTTTCATAGTTCTGCCTGGTTTCTTTCACTTTTTATCAGAGCTGTTCTGACAGTAAGAATTGCAAAAACAATTAATAATAATGGAGAGGCAACTGTCATAGTACTTTATGTTTCCTGCATTATCTGATGTATTCATCCCACTGTCTGGGTTACTGTCACATGCTACTGCCGGCACATAGCCTACACGTGGAGTCCAGCAGGCTTAGAAGGGAAACTGGAATCAAAGCCACTGCCCATGACTCTCACTTTAAACTGCCAAGATAACTAATGCTCTCATGTAACTTCCTAAGCTGAACTGGAAGGAAAGCATTTTGGCTTGCTCATCCCTCAGATGACTGGAACAAAAGATACCCATTTGTCTGTTAGCACTTATGAGACAGTCATTAAAATCTGTCCTTGAACACAGGCGTTCACACTGATTTTACTCTAATCCCAAGGTAAGATTCTCAGTAAAGGCACATAATAGTTTAATGGAAAATGGTAGAATTATACTCATTGATACTGTTTAAAAAGATAAACTATATATCTGAGGTGAAAATGTGGTGTTTTTTTTCTAAGCACTAAAAAAGATCACACAAGACCAAATTCCAGTTCTGTTTGAATATTAGCGTCTTCAACAAACTTCTATGTAAGCAGAATTGTGGACATCATTTTCCTGCTCTGAGTGGGACACAGAGGTGTCAGCAGGCATTTACTGCCACAGGGTTAAATTGACAGAGGTGTTTGCAGCATTTCCTACTTTGTGTATGGGAAATACTGCAGCACTAAAAGGGGATCTGGGGGGCTGGTTGGCAGCAGGTTCAACATGAGTCGGCAGTATGCTCTGACAGCTAAGTGGGCAAATCACATCCTGGGATGCATCAAACACAGCATAGCCAACCACTCAAGCGAGGTGATTACCCCTCTGTATTCAGTATGGTGGGGCGTCACCTCAAGTGTATTTCTGGGCCCCACAATTTAAGAAGAATGTGATGGTTCTTCAGAGGAGTACAACAAAGCCCATAAAAGGGCTGAAAAGCCTATCCTATGAGAAGCAGCTAAAGATTTTGTCTAGTTTGGAGAAAAGGAGACTCAGGGGGACCTCAATGTTGTCTACAGCTTCCTGTGGAGGGGTCATGGAGAGGCAGTTGCTAATCTCTTCTCCCTGGTGTCCAGTGGTTGAATGTGTTCAAAGCTACATCAGGGAAGGTTTAGACTGGACATTAGGAATCATTTCTTTACCAGGAGTGTGGTTAAACACCGGAACAGGATTCTCAGAGAGGTGCTTGATGCCCCAAGCCTGTCTGTAAAAGGCATTTGGACAATGCCTCAAACTGTAAACTTTAACTTCTGATCAGCCTTGAAATGGTCAGGTAGTTGGACTACATGTCAGTAGTAGATCCCTTCCAAATGAAATAGTCTTTTCTCTTCTCTTCTCTTCTCTTCTCTTCTCTTCTCTTCTCTTCTCTTCTCTTCTCTTCTTTCTCTTCTCTCCTCTCCTCTCCTCTCCTCTCCTCTCCTCTCCT
>JASSUY010004284.1:15406-35506 GCA_032466535.1 Forpus xanthops
CCTTCCCTTCCCTTCCCTTCCCTTCCCTTCCCTTCCCTTCCCTTCTCCTCATCTCTTCCCCTCTCTCTGCTTTGTAAACGACAATTTTTATACAGGCTACTGTTTTTACTCTTTTCATTCATTACAGTGCCACCGAATGATGTTGCAAAACTGTATCTGAGATAAAAATTTAGTGTTTCTTAAAACATGATATAGGAATGTAACTATGGCTGCAAAAGCATTCATATCAGTCATAATTTAAGCAGAACAATGTTCATTAAGCATCAAAAAGGCCACTTCACCTCTCCTGATTGGCATTTATGCTGGTGTATAATATGGCAAACCTGACATGACAGGATGAAATATTATAATAGGAAAACTGTTTGATTAGTTAATGTCTCCACAGTGCTTTTAAATGTGAAGCACTGCCAACTTAATGCTAAGAAAGCTTTCGGAACTGCATGAAGTGTATAAGTTGAGTCTGAAAATTACCCTTCTGATGAAGCAATGTATTTGTTAGACTTTATCATTTAGAATGCATATTCACTCCAATTATTGCTATGGCCAGGCATTTTCTGGTGATCCATTGAATACATTGTCAATTATCCTGCTGCATAAAATACAGAGAAGCTGATACTACAGTTTCAGTGCACCTAGAGCAAGCTTTATTCATTAGCTAAACAAAACATCATTCCTTAGAAAACCAGTCATGGCTGTCCTTGAGGAAAGCATGTAGTTAATGACACCTTACAGCAGCAACTTTGTTTTAAAGTAGGTGGCTGGAGTGGTAGGAAACTTCAGGGGAATCCTTTATTCTGGATCCAGAGAAATTGATTCTGATGGTGTGAATTCAATTTAACAGAGTAAATAAAAGTCAATACATAAACAATCTTTAGAATATTTAATTTGCAAGAAAATGGAAGGGGTAGGACTTGAAAGTAGAAGTAATATAGAGTTTTCTGATTGGATGATTTTAGGAATCTGAATGATACAGCCAAGGATCAGTGATCTTCAGGACAAAGGTTTCCAGGCTATCAGGTTAACAGCTTTTCATGAACTATCAAAATACCAAGATTCAAGAAAACATTTGTCGTATTCTGTATTCAGACATCACTAGTATGACTGCAGCATCAGGAAAAAAAGGTAGATTTTGCAGTAGCATACCATGTCTTATATAGATCACAATAATCACCATTATAGACTGTATATTTTTTTTTTATACACTATGCAGCTAATCCAATTTCAAGTCTTGCTTTTCATTCTTGTTAATAGTAAATTATGGGCAGAATTGATGTCAATGCTTTTATTACATTTGTCAAACTCTTTGCACTATTATCAGACCTCACATGCTTTTCAAACTAATCCCTTGTTTAATGCTCCATGCTGTGTTTCCTCCTCAGGCTGGCTATTTCTGGAAATTTTAAGACAAAATTGCTTTCTCCTTATTACTTCCTGGTAACATTTTCTTTCAAAAGCTGTGTGGCCCTTTTTTCTGGATGAAGGTTTGGCAGTTTGACAAGCTGTGTTCACTACTATCCCACACAAATAAACAAGAATGAAGCCAAGGTAGAAGGCTCTGTAACAGCTCTTTCTTTGTAGGAAAGGACATGCTTGCAGACAGCTCTTCAGACAACTCAGTCCTCATTGTTTGTGCCTCGCAGTGCTGACCAGGCTGTGTGTGCGTGTCAGATGCAGCCCTGCTAGCAGTGAGAGATGGGGCTGCTGCTGGCTTTCATCCTCAGTGCCAGTGATGCAGAGGAGAGACCACAGTGGTAGGACCTGAAGTACATTGCCTCCTGCCTACAGCTACACTGGGATTCATGAGATTGCAAAGCTCATGCTGAAGTCACGCTTAGTTCAGGCCCTCATAACGTGATTTTTATGCAGATGAGATTAAGCCAGCATAGGTAAGTCAATCATGCACAACCACATCATACCTTCTGGTTACAAAGAAGACAGGTTCCCAAGGGACTAAGCACTGATATAAATCACAGTCTGTTCACCAGCCTTCTCAGATCTAGCTTCATAGGTATATTTGAAATATATCTTCATTTTGGAAATTAGAGTTGTTTTCAGTTTAATAGCAAAGATATATTGAAAGAAATTCTATATATGCCTATTATGATTTCTTCTTTAATATGGCTTAAGTAACAACCCAGTGCTATATAAGCTCTAGCTTCACTGTCTTTCAGATGGGCAGTAAATCTGAACACAAGGGAGAGGTTCTTAGCTGCTCTAAGTCAGCACATATCCAGATGAAGTAACTTGTGCTAAGGGGTTATGCACTCCACAGATTATAAAGCTCTAGTTTCTGTAAATAATGTACACAATCATGGTGGTTACTTGGTAGCGTGGCAGTGTAGCTGGGGAAAATAAAATGCAAGGAGGACCAAGCTGGAATGCACTAATGGACAATTCAGGACAGTACAGTGAAATTATCTTCTATTCCTTTACCTAGTGTTTAGTCATAAATAATGACTCCTAAGAAGATGCATTACAGACTTATATTAGTATGTATCAGCTAAGATTTTGGCCCAAGAGTAAATTTTGAAAGACAGAAAAATAAGTGGGTGTAAATGTAAAAATGAAATTAACATATTTTCACCTTGATTTTCCATTGTCACAACACTAATCTATTTTGTTTTTCTGATAAGAGAACATTTTTTTGACATAAAAGAAATGTGTATGTATAAGATGTCTAGACCTCACTCCAGCATTCAGCGTTGGAAAATGTAATAATTATGAGCTGAACTAGAGAAGATGGCACATAAGGTACGCACAAAGTGCAGAAGGAATTAGCCAAGGAGATAGCTCATGACAGAGATGTCTTGAAAGAGGAATGATTATCAGAGAAAGATTATATGTGAAGTTCTCTATGGATCACTCTGAAATCTTGTTTAATATTTTCCTCAGTGACCAGTGACTCTAGTGCCATTTGCTAATGACACAAACATTGAAGGTATATTGCCTGTATAAGACTGGTATTTGAGCACAGCTGGGAACCTGGTATATGCTCTCCACTTCTGAAATACCAGGGGCAGTGACTTGTAAATACTTCCTGCTGCTGACTCAAACACGAACCAAATATGTTGAAAAAGAAGGTGTATGACTAAAACAATCTTTTGGTTTCCATCCTCCTATTCTGTGAAGAGTCCAAATAGTACCAATATCTGATGCCAAGCCAAAACAAAAGTAATGACTGTGGACCAAATTAAACTATGATTCTCATTCTGAGTAATGTAAACATTGTGCAGTTGTTAGCTCTCGCACTCAGACTTGTGGACAGCTTGTCTGGCTGAAAGAGGACGGCTGTGAGGATTTTTTAAATGACCTCACACAGGTAACTGGCCTTCATCCCAGAAGCACCCATATTTCATAAAGTGATATAAGCATATGGGTATACAAATAGTGAGCAAGCTCACTAAACTGAAAGAAAAAAATGTTTAGGCCTGATTGCTTAAGCTATCAAATTATGAAAGTTTTTTTTTTTTTTTTTTCCATTTGAGAAACCAACATCATCAAAATAATTCTGAAATGCCTAATGCTACAATTTTTTTTTTTTAATATTTTAAAGACTGGGCGTTCAAAGATGGGTATGACGTACAAAAGGGCATCATGTTGTCAAGATCAGTGAAAAGAAACAGTGGAGGGAAATTTAAAGAAGTTGTTGCAGCAAACAAAACTTATGACTCCTCCAAAAGCAGATGAAAGTGCTGCCTGAATGAAGCATGAGGTAAAATGGGAGATCTGACTAGCAATCAAATACTTGCGTGCAACAGATAATTGTGCATAAACAGGGTCATATTCAGCCAGGAAAGAGATATGTCTATGCATTAGATTTTCTTTCATATGGACATCATCTTGCAAAACAGAAAGAATGCTAAGCATTAGGGAAGATATGCGTGAAATCCCACAGGTAATTTGTTTGCATAAGGTTACCACTAGGCAAATCAAACCAGAAAACTTTACAAAACAGAAACGTTTACACTGGTAGTACAGCATTTCTTTAGGCTCATATTGTAAACTGAGAAACAGAGCAGACGTGGCTATGTAACTACTTTCATAATTCTAAAGGATGTGCATTAGCAATTTGGAGATTTCCTTTCAGATAGTTATTCTATAGCGTTTCACAGATTTTCTTCACTGTGGCATTTTAGATTTTATTGCCAACTTGAAGAATAGAGATTAAAGAGAATTCAACTTTACATGATCTCAGGAAGAGTTTAGTCTTATCCCTGTGAGACTCTGACACGGTTCAACCCTCATCTTGAATTAGTTGGAGGTTCCCAAGAAAAAAACACTCCATTCTCCTGTTTGGATACCCAATCTGTAAAGCAGAAAAGCACCAGTCATTAGGAGAGAAGCAACATATTTCTAGATTTAAGTTTTAATGTACGCAAATACTACAAAGTAAGCACATAAAGCCTGGACCTGAACTGAGCTTTTAGAACTAAGCCATCTTCCACAATTGCTTGGGTTTTTGTGTTACTTATCGAAAGAGCACCCTTCTGAGAAGTCACTTCCCTTGAAGCAAAACCAGCACAGAAGTAGTTGCTCCACAGTCAAACAGCAGAGAGGTAGGTCACACAAGGCATGCAATAGCTGGATTTGAATCAGGGTTGTAATATGAAGCCTGAGAGCTTATAATTTACGCCAGTTATTCCCCACATTCCTACTAATAGGAGCTGATGTGCTGTAGGCAATAAAATGATGAAAGTTCTGAGAGGGAAAAGGTGAAGATAAAAGGAAAGAAATATCAAGGAACAACTCCATGTATATTAAATTTTGGGGGAGGTTGTTAGACAGATGCAACATTTAAACATTTTAACAGAAACCAGGCTACTCCATGCCTTTTTTCCACTAGTGTGAGAACCTCAGTGTTCTGATACCTCTTAAAGCATTTGATGAGAGACTAATAGCCTGACAGGCTAACACTTCACTTCCTTCCAATTAGGAGATTTTAACATCAAAGCCGAGGTCCTCCACTCAGCAAGGACTTACTTGAATGAATTATAGAGGAGAAAAGTCCACTACTTTCTTGTTTTTTTTTTTTCCCTTGCAAAGACACAGTCCAGCATAGGTTTTAATAAGATGCTTGAGGTCAAAAGGTTCAGGTTCCTCACTGTGAGTGCTAGGAAGCTGCCAGAGTGTTTCAATATGTGTGGTGTTTGTAATGCAATCAGACAAAGCTGAAAACTCTATCACAGTGTCATGCGGCTGACTTCCTTTTGGAGTACTATAGTGTACAGTTAACAGCAAAGAGCATGGGACTTTTAGTACACTATGAATCTTCCATGTTGCCATTTCAGCCTGATGAAACAAATAACATCTTTGGCCATCATTAGTTTTTGGCTGGCAGGAAGGGTGCAACAGTGGCTGCTTTCGAGTATCGTGTCACTTTAAGTATTGGCTGATAACGTATATTCAGGACTAAGAGGTGTTCAATAACAAATAATGACTATGCTTGGCATATGGTGTTGACTTGCTAAGTTTGAATCTCTGTCAGAGTCTACAAGAACTACCACAAACTGTTCTGCCCTTATTTACCTCATCTGCAAAGCAAAAAAATATTAAAATGTGTTTGAGATAAGCATAGAAAATTTTTGTTTTCTTTCTTTTGGTCAAATAGTCTTTTTAAATATGGGATTTTTTTTTTGTGTGTGAATGATATCTACCTTTATTTTTTATTTTCTAATGGTTTCTAAAGTCAGGACTGTATCTCTCCACCTTTCAGCAAGTGCTTTTGTTCTGAAGGAGTTGAGAAAGCACATGAATCATTTATTTTCATACCTATTTCACAGAGAACAGACACACAACTGATTGCAGCAAACAACATAGCAACTGTTTGCTGCAATATTGCAGTTGAATGACGAAAAAAAAGAAAAAGAAAAAAAAAGACAAAGGAAATGTCTTCTTTTAAATCACGCAAAGGACCAAAATCACCTAACCTCATGGAAGTCTTCAATGGTCAAAGATGAGAGATTAACATCCACTGAAGTTTCCTTCCATGCAAAACAGCTAAGGTATAACAAAGACTAAAGAATACTTCAGAGGTAAAGTCATAGAGACAGAAGACATTTGTCAGACTTGAAGATCTCATTTTAACATCCTGAGAAGAGTTTCTACAGCATAAGATCCCTATCTCAGTAGCCAGCAAATTTTTAGATGAAAATTATTTATTTAGCAGTTCACTAGTCTCCAAGAGAAATTCTTTGTCTGCACATAAACCAAAATCAAACCTGATCTAGGTAAATTGATACAGAATATAACCTTCTATCCCCCAAAGGAAATCCAACTACAATGATATTAGTTTATTTAAACCATGTATACTTCATGTGAGAAGAACAATAATGAGCTTCAGGTGTGAGGTGCTTCTACAGCAATACAGCTATAGCCAAGTAAGTTTTTGTTTTTTTTTTTTTTTTAAAGTATTACTAACTTATTTGATTCATTTTAGTTCTGTTTGGAATTCACAGTTCCTAACTGAAATGCCATTACTGATCAAATAAGATCTATCTATATATATTCTGTGCCCTGTGTTTTTCCTCCAGTAATAGAATCCTCTAATTACTGCACCTAACTGAAAAACAATAAGCTTTATAAAACTTTTTGCTCAGTAGAAATAAATAAATGCTTCTAGACTTTCTCAGTCGTGTAAAACAAAAATAATAATGCCAAATCCTTCAAAAACTCTGTTTTCTTTAAATTTACAGTTTAGGATAGTGGTTGAAGCCAGTTAAAATAGCAAGCTGTGCCTTAAGGATAGACCCTCAACAGGAAGACTTTAGCCTTGAGAAGATGCCAGCATTGCATGATTCATTCAGTGTTGACACATCCATAGCAGCCACAAAATTTAGCTTCCAGAATGTTGCAGTACAGATTGTCTGAGGGATATGTTTGACCAAGCCCGAGGAAAATCTTAAGGAGTATGGTTGAATGCTGGAAATAATATCTGATGTACACACAGAAGATAACAGTAAGACGAACTCGGCTTCATTTTTTTTTATTTAAGGGAAAATCTCTCTTCTGCATTCTCATTTAAGTTCTTGAAAGTCTGCTGCTTTGTTACTAAATAAAAATATCTGTGTGCAATTCATAGGAATTCATCAGACATATGGCTCCCCTAGAGGAGCCCAGCTTCCAATTCTTCTAAACAACTTTTGATGGAGAAAAAACATTGACAAAGTTCCAGGTGTTTGAAATTCAAAATATATCTAGTCATGAGGTGGTCTAACTACAGATCTTGCCTCTTCACACATAGGCACATTTTCAATTTATATCTAACTCATAAAATAGAAATGTAGATAAATGATAAGGAATTAAAGAAGGCTTTCGTACGTATTTTAAGAAAAATGCATGCACTACAGATAATTTAATTAATATCAACATTGTATACTTTTTTGCTATGAAATGAAATATATCTTAAAAAAAATCTTTTTAGTCAGGCATTACTGGACTAATTTTTTTTTTTAAGTAATGCATCACAATTCCAAGGCAAAATAAGAAAATCTTTCATTTTCAAATTTTGTTTTTTGAAAGCAAAAAGAAATTTCCATAGGTAGATTTTTGAATTAGGAATTTTGAATTAAGATTTTTATGGGCTTTTTGCAGTGTCATATGAACATAGACATAACTCACACTGACTTTTTTGCCATATATAAACTCTTTCTGCAAAATAAAGATTTTGTGACACCACAGTAATCAGTAGCTATCTGATAACCATTACTTTCCATGTGTATCCATGTCTGTAAGGCTTCCATTTTAGTTCAACAAAGAATTAACCAGATAAATTGAAACATACTATCAATAGATCTTCTATAGGTATGACTTTAAGTTGATCATGCATATGGCAAAATCCACTATGGAAAGATTTTTACCTTTTTTTTCACTACTAAATGGAATTCAGTCTTACCAAGCTTTAGATTCTTTGATGTGGCTGAACAAAAGATCATCCTATTATTTACAGTCTCTTTCCATTTCCACACTAGTCATATTATTCCAGAAACTCAGTCTAGATTCACCTGCTAATCCCCACTGGTCCAAGATAATATTTGTTATGTAAAAAATAAAATGTATATCAGAATATTGGTTTTGAAATGGAATGGAATGATTAAATAACAGTGTATCTTCATATATCCTAAATGATTTTAAAACCTTAATGCACTGCAGGGGTCTGCCTCAGTAGCATAATGAAATGGGACAGTTCAGATTGCAACCTGCTGTGTAAGGTTCCCCCGTGTATAGAGCAACATGACAGCTCTGTCTCCTTTCTTTTTTTATCTTTCTTTTCCTCTCCAAGTGCTGGGTAATATTCTTGAAGAAGGGAATGTCACTCAGTATCTCACACATCCAGATGGTGATTAATGTACACAGAGTAAAGATGAGGTACTTCTTAGAACTAAATCTACAGATACAATTTGATCACAAAAGTTGCTAAAAGATTCAGTATATGGCTCTGCTATCCATTGGATGATCGTAGAAGTGTTTTCAATTTTCTTTTCATAACCAGCAAATAGACCTCTGCACGCACACACACTGGACACAGAGATATAAACATGTAGGTAGGCATATAAACAAAAATATATTTAGACAGAAAGTGGGAGAAAAAGAAACATGCATATACATGCTCACACATACACTGCTGACGCAATGATACTGCATCATTTAAGACTTCAGGCAGCTGCAAGGTAAAAAAGTATGAAAAAAAAGGTGTAAGCAGCATGAAATAACTTCACAAGTATTTCAGCAACATCTATGAAAATTCAGTCAAATCTTTGTAAATTTAAATGGTCTGACACTCATTGTGCTGCAACGACTTTATGTTCTTTGGGTGCAGTCCTTGAGGCTTCTTCTAGCTGTGGCTGTGGCTTGGATAGAGCAAAAGTAATATCCTAAATAGAAACAAATACACCGATTGCTGCTGCTGCAACCTCCTAGAAAGAGTGTTAGCAGATCACTAATAGTCTTGAAGGGAGAAAGCAAAAGCAGTTGTGCCTGGAAAGGAGTTTAGCAGTGAGGGAGAGGGGGTAATACTGGCTGAATATGTCTGTTTACCAAATCGACTCATTGTAACTTTACCCTGAGGCAAAAGTCCATCTGAGTCTACCGGAAATGTAACACCACTAAACTCGATGTACTGCTTTGCTAAAGTGAGCTGAAGCACTAGTCCTCGGTTTATGTCTTAAGATGTGCTGGATACTGCACAAACCCAAAATAGAAGGATTTTTACATCCGAACTGTAGGTCATCTTGACTAGATATTCAGAGTAAAAATCAGAATTTACAGCATAAATTTCTGCATCTCCTAGGTTCCTGTTTGAATCAAATAGACTCTTCTGAGCATTTCTCAGACCTATTTTAGATTTCTACTTAAGGGTAAGATGGATTGAACTCTAGAAGTGACAATTTTTTTTCCCTGATATAGAGGGAGCCTGGGGTGACTGTCTTGTGTGTAGATGGATGAATGCCTATCCCTCTGTTCCTAGAACAGTGCTGCAGCTTAATTAATGTATCTGGTGGCATGCTCTTTAATAGAGCTGCATTACTGTATATGAGTATTAATAATGTAGCTGATCCTACTCAGTGAAGGATGAACACATGCCTATACAAGATGAATTTCTTTACCTGAAGATGAGCCATATGTTAAGTCACATCTTGTTGTGTATTTGATAGTAACAGTCTAATGTGTAATCTTGCCCTGCATGCATTGCATAGCTTTTCCAGTCTTAAGAGTTCACACATCACAGCACACAAATACTTCAGTCTATAACAGCTTAATGCAGAGGAAAGAATTTGACCATCAGGAACTCACCTATGAGCTACTGACATGTTAAATGGCGCAGGCTTTTACTACCACCCTGCCCTTCCTGCCCTAAACTGCATCTTATTCCATCATCACCTTTAATATAGGATCGGATTTCTTTCATGGCTGTACTTTGCAAACATTGTTTAAACTGTGACACATACAAGTTTACTGTCAGGTACTGTCACCTGGCAAAAAAAGGGATCCACTCCAGATCATTTGAGTCTCTTTGCAGCTTATTTCCTATGAAATTTGCTGGATCCCTAGGGTATGAAGCCAAGCCTTTCCATATATTTTGGACCACTTTAATTAATGGTAACCCTGGATGATTGTAGATATTCCACCACATATTCTGTGCCAGTATTTTGAACATGGCTCCTTTTGTAGGACTAAGGGCTATCTGTTCCTAAACTGTTAATATGGAGATATTTAGTCATAAACTTTCAAAGCCCTGTAAATAAGGGGGTAGCTGCTGCGTCCTTTATCTGAAAGTACTCAATTTAAGGGTGATACGCTTTCTGACATTCATTGCTGGTGGGCACATATCAGAAGCACTGTGATCCATATTGATTAATTTTAATTTTTCTATTGCCTAGTCTTTATTTTCCTTACAATTGCTGTTGCACTTGGGCTATGGAACAAAGAAGAAATTATAATAATTAGGAGAAAAATTCTTCTGTCCTAAAATAGTTCTGTTAAAGTCCAAGTAACAAAAAGCTTGAGCTTGACTGTAATCCAACCGTCAATAAGAATACCAAGTGTAAAGATAAGCTGTCCCAAAACTGCCATTTCAAAACCTGATTTCTTCTGTCATGTATATTCGAAGAGATGAATGAAATGTATGCTAGCAATCAGCCACTTCTTTCTATGCAGCAGGATCTGAAATCTGAATAACTTTTTTTTTCTGGTTTAATGCTAATAGAAGACAAAAATGACTAAATTTGCAATGTTGTGCTGGCATGAATAAAGATGACTTCAGCCATCATGAGCTACATTCTTTCTAATTAGCTGGGGCACTGATTGAGATGCCTGACTTGTAAATGTAGGCATAGCATGCTTTCTCTGTGTTCAATAGCAAGAAATGGAAACCCTTAGAAGGTGATTCACCCCACTTAAGAAGAAAACTACCCTTTCGAAGTGCTGATTTACTGCTAGGATACTAAGGCCGATGAAGGCGGCTGTACCCCTTAGCTCCGGGCCAGTGTTTTGAAGCAGAGAAAATAAAATCAACCCCCTGAAGCTGAGGACATCGTCTTGGTGGTTAACAATGCTGGTCATGGTAGCAGAATTGGGTTGGTGGGTCGTACAATAACTGAACTCTGCAAACCTGGCAGGAAAATAGCTTGCAAAGGAGGCAGCGTGAGTACACAACTAGTGATTTACTAGAGGGTCTGAAAGTAATTGTCTGCAAAGGCCCAGCATGTTCCAGCAGCATCAGATAAGAAAGCAATCGGTATGTTCACACCTGCTTACGCTCAGACTATCTGCTGACTGCTGACACAAACCTTCCATCTTCCTACTGAGACACCAAGATAGATTCAGAAGAAATGGAGCTGTAAGGAAGGGGGGGGAGAGGGAGAGAAGGGGAGAAGCTAATCTTCGCTAAATTGAGTGATTCCTCTAGGCTCTGACCAACAGTTTGAGGTCAACATAAGCAGGAAAGACAAAAGAGAGTCCCTCAGGGATTATTCAGAAGCTAAAATAGAAATTCTGTTCAGCTGTTTATCACCTGGATTTGACCTCCCAAGCACCATTATTTTTACAATAACAAGGCAATGAAGGATTTGGCAATGAATGAAAGGAAATTCATCTTCCCAACATTTTGTTAGTGGCACTCTGGGGTTCTGTTTCTGACTTCTATTTCCTCTGGAGTTAGATACTTGGGCTCGCTGGGCTTTTATTCTTTTACACTACACCCATAGACAGGCAGTGTGAAATACTGTGTGTGCTTGTAAGGTATAAGGGGGACAAGGTTTTACCTGTGGTTTAGTTTGTGTGGTTTTTTTTTCTTTTTTTTTTTTTTCCCCAAAAAAACTTCCTTCTAAATAAGCACATCAAAAGCTATTTTTGGGGAAGGTGGCTGTGGGGTTTTGTGTGTGTTTTGTTGATCTTTTTTATGTTTGGGTTTTTGTTTTGTTTTTTTTTTTTATGGGGGTGGAGGGGTGTTTGTTTATTCTTTTGTCTTTAGAAAATCTGTTGTTATTGTAAGGACTGATCTTATAAGATATCTCAGATCCTTCTGTCCCATAGATACTGCTATGGAAGCAGGTGCTTGGCATCTCTCAGGATCAAACCCTAAAATGTTAGTTTCCATGGTGACTGAATGTGAAAGAACAATAAAGAGCTGTTTACTAGGGAAACTTATCAGCAGGGCTCGACAAAGCACCACAAAACTGTAATTAGGGTTGCACTGAAACACAGCTTTATTTCTGCAGCTAAAAGTAGGCAAAAGCCTTTGCTTTTGATTTTTGCCTGATACTGTCCTTTGTATATCCCTTGTGTAAGATCCCACCCAAACTCTAAGGAGATTATAGCAGAGTAGGCAAAAATTAGCATTTTGAAAAATCCATGAAAAACAAAGCTGCAAAACTGCATGCAGATGACTGTATGTAAAACGACACCTTGAGAAGCAAAGTGCTTTGAAGTATCCTACACACACAGAGGTTGCTATACTCCATAGTAATCTGAAGAAGATCATGAGAGTTTAGTACGCATTTGGAATGCAAAGACTATTTTTATATTTGATTAAAAAAGCAATACACCCAAAACCCACACAAAGCCCTTCGATTTTCCATATTAATTTTTGCTTCTTAGGATTCTGGTTTCCTGTGTTGTCAGTAACAATGCTATCTTAGCTGACAAGTTAAAACAGATTTTGTTAATAGTAGTAATCAATACTGGCTTGGCAGCTCTGTGTCCTGAATGAATTCAGAGGTGCACTGTGAATAGCATTTCACAAATGTCTGTGAGAGGAAGGTCTTTACGGTGAAGAGCTTTCACTTTAATTAAGCAAAACAGATGGTGCTGGAAGGGAAACAAAGGCACAGAGAGGTGAAGCATCTTGCTCACAGCTGATCAGTGGCAGCTCTCAAACAGCTATTCCCAAATTGTTAGGACTCAGCCTATGTCAGTCGTCAGCGCAAAACGTTGTGTACCTTTTGCATTCAGCTGAAACTCAGTGCATGTATTCTTCAGATTAGCAGTGATGTGGATCACCACCAGCCCACAGGCAGCAGTTTGAGAGGCCCTGTTAGATGCATGTCCATATTCCTAATTGTGCATGCATGAATTGCACACTAGAGAAAGTTTTGCTCTTCTGCCACAGCATTAATGAGAGTATCACAGATTTTGGCAGCTCAGCAAGAGATACTGGGAAGCCTTATGTAGCAGTGTGTCATTTATGTGCCAGGTAATATATGAGAAAAGTAACAGTAAAATAAAATTTATTTATAGAAAATTCTTTAGTAAGGATAACATTCATAGTGATACTGCAGAATTCATCCTCACTGTTCTCTCATAGATGCATTTGTTATGCCTTTGTCACTCTTTCTTCTGCAGATTGCTTTACTTCTTCAGACTTTCATGCAAGTTGTTCACCATATGATTCCCAGACATGGGGAAGAAATGGGGAATTGTAGCACTGTTTTTATTAGTGCAGTATTTAAATCAGTTAAAATCTGAAACCCTAACACTGCTATTTTTAAGTTTCAGTAGAAAAAGATGCCTAATATGTTCACCTGAGAATAATTCAGCTGAATGTGTGAAAAGCATCTTTTGTGCATCTTCTAAAACCTGCTTTTATGTATGCAAAATAAATTAATAATCTGTGCTTCCAGGCAGCATCCCTCCCCACCCCCAGCAAGAGATAGGGAATGATTTTCTAAGAAGGAAAAACTATTTCCTTTGAACATTGAAATCTCTGAACTGATTTCTCTTCCATCTCAATGAAATCTATTGCCTTTGCTTTTGTGTGTTGCAGCTGGATGACACAAGGGAAGGTCAAACTCTTTGAAGTGATATAACCTGAATTGCATACCAGATCTTGAAGCATGCTAGTGGGTGGAAAGAACACAAGCCAGGGCTGATCTCTGCATAAAATGCAGTTGCTGTCAATATCAGGAACACTGAAATTTGTACCAGAAGTCCCTGCTAATTAGCTGCTACATGAAGTAAAATGTCTGGTGTGCCCCAGGTAGCTGTTCTCAGAAACTAGGAAAGATAATGGATCTGTTTCCTGCAGTCGTTCTTAATGCTCCTTCATCTCCATCATTCACCATATGTAATCAGCAGGAAAGGCACTCCTCTCCCCCAGGGCCAGTGATGCACTGGTTGCCCCCAGTAGGACCCGGAGCCAGCTGCCCTGCAGCAGCTGGCAAATGCAGTTGCTGCTCATTTCCTAGCGCATTTTGAGAGACTTCAAAAGTAGTGTGGGAGGGAGGACAACATACATCCTGGAGCAGAAAGAGTTGCCAAGGCACTGTGAGTAGGAAATAAGAGAAAGAAATGATATGCTGGATCAGATTGCTGCAAATGTTTGTCCTCTATAGTGCACTGCCTTCCTCTAAAGTACTACTTTTGTCACTGAGTAACGTTTGTTTTTTTTTTTAAAAAAAAAAGGACTCCATGCCTAAGTGCCCTCAAGTTTTTTTTCAGAGTGAAAGCAGAGGCAAAGATCTTTAAAATCGCAAATACTTGGGGCTTGGGAGTTGCTGTACTTTTGCTGCTTCATATGCAACCACTACCTTGTTCCAACACAGACAACTCTCCAGCCCAGGTGAAGTCCTGCCATATTGCCCCATGTGAGATTTCAGAGGGCACAGACATCCTTATGTTAGTCTTCTCCCATTAGTGAGTGGTTTCACCCATAACAAGGATGGCTTCTTATGTTACTTAGTTTCACAGCATCTGAACAGATCTTCGTGGTGATTTGGAGAAAACTCCAGGAGCAAACTCGTCAACGAAGCTTCAGGTTGACAAGCAGGCATTTTTTATTGCGAGGGATAGCTCCTCCTAACGTGCGTCCCTGTATTGCCACACAGGCCATACTTATATAGTCACTTGGGCGAACATACATGCTCCTGACGCTACACATGAATTACATCATTTTCCCACATACATACAAAATGTGATGGTGGTCTTTGAGAGTCATTTACTTCTTCCAACAATCTTCATCACCCCTGGCAGTCTTTGAAACACCAGCTTTATTAACATTACAGACATAGCAATCATCCTGTTCCTCTACTTATCAGGTAGCTTAACTGCTCCCATTCTGGACATTTGCTAGTCCGGATACTCTCCAGTAGATGTTCATTAACATAGCAATCATCCTGTCCCTCCACCCATCAGCCAGTTTAACTGTGCCCACCACCAGGTCCTGTTTTCCTATTTTATTTTTCTTGATCTTTTTGAACTAAGGTCCTATGGACCTAAAACTACCTTCAAGCACCCCCATTACAAAGTCATCAGACTTAACCTCACTTAGAACTGATTACATTTTGTGCTTTTGTGCTTCTTCCTTTCAATGGGAGTGAAGTTGTTTTCACACTAGTTCATATGGTGGGCCCAGAGCTGTACACCCATTACTGTTAGCTGTCAGAGGCATACGAAAACAGCATCAAAGCGAAACGTTTGGTGAAAAAAAATAAATGTTTTCCTTAAGAATAAGAGCAAACACTTTGGTGGAAGGCATCTCATACAGTTATAGCTGGTTTAAGTTCCTTATGAAGAAAGAAACTTTCAAGCTCCCCATGCAATCCATGGGGGTTAACAGATGCCCTAGACAGTTCACTCCACCACTTATATAGCCACTTTCAAATGAAGATTGTCCTCTCGTTTAGGAAGTAAGCCTACATGATTATTTTTTAATTAGAGGCCTAAATCTGAAGGGTGAGATGAACCCTGTCTTGTAAAATAGGCATAGAAAGTGCTCATGAATGAAATGTGTCAGATGCAGTAACTATAAAACACAAGGCAGTGAGAGTTTACCAACTTAACAGAGTAAGTGGAGCATAAAGTCTTATAATAAATCCCTCTTTAATATATGCATATACTAAATATTTTCAATTATTTATTATTTAAATATTATTATTATTTAAAATTTTTTGGTGGATTTTTTTTTTTCCCTTAAATATTGCATTTTCCTCCTACGGTCAGGAGTTTCATAAAAATGCTTCAGTCTGAGAACTCATTAAGTTCCATTAAACTGGATGGGCAGCTGAGCCAGTTTGTACCTGGGTGTCTCTGAACTCTGCCTCTGCAAACAGCATCTAGGGATAGATAGCTAAGTGGTGCTAGAAGTAAAGTACTTTACCCATCTATTAGGAACTTGGGATTTTGCTGGACTGCCATTTATTTACAGCCAATTCTCCTATGTACACTGGTGTTGAAAATAAAAACTTCGGAACAAAAGGATACAAAGTTACAAATGTGTGTTGCAGTATGATGAGTGTCAGCTTGTAAGAAGCTATTGCTTCTCTGGGAAAACAATCCAAAATACAGCTATTCCACCGTATTTAGAAGTCTGTGAAAGTAAGGGAAATACTGATGAAGTATAGCTGGTAGTAGACAGGAAATTAAACATAAGTTTACAGTGCATCCCAAAAAGACAGCTGTTTGGGGCTCCATTCAGAAACATATTCTTGCCTAACAAAAAAAAAGGTAAAGGTTAGTTAAGAATTTCTGAAAATGCTGGTTTTAGTTATTGACACGTAGTTAACAGATAAGTGCAGGAAAACAGCATAGAAATTATTGTGATAAAGGAGCAACTATCAGAAAATAAATGAAACACAGTATGTAGTTTCCTTCAGTTTCAAATTAACAGTGAAAGGGTAGCTCCACTGAATATCAGTTGCAAAACCTTTGGTCAGCTTGAATAGTGTTAACCCCGGTGCAGGGAAACCAGTGCAGATGCAAATATTGTCAGAAATATAACATACGATGCAGTAAAAGAGCAAAAGAAAAAGAGCAAAACAAGGAGTGTGTGTGTCAAAGGAGAAATTTAGAAGGGACCTAAGTTATATCCTGGATTTGCATACACTTTCTATATGATATTGGTCAAAACCACCAAACTTGTTTCTCTCAACTGCCTTCCTCTAACCATCTGTGTTGTTTTCTTTTATTTTGCCTGCTATGATTACATGTATGATCAGCCTCTACATACACTACTTCCTATAAAAAGACCTGATTTATACTGTTGCTATAACTTCTATTATTACTTGATCACTTTCTCTAAGACACGGGGGAATATGGAACAGAGGAAATGAATGTATTCCTGTGGTACCCAGGGGTGCTGGAGGACTGGTTAGGTTTATTTAAAACTGATTTCAGTGAAATGCTGTGAAATCTGCTGTCAAGAGCTCTCTGGTGGTAGGAAATAGGAGAGGAGTCATACAATGACATTTCCATCCTAAGGATGTTATACATAGCCATGTGAATCTTTCACTCGCTTTAAACACACACTTACAAATACACTTGCAGTAATCCAGATGATAGAGTGCTAGCAATCAATCTATGCAGGTGGTTTTTAAAGCAATTCAGAAGTATTATTTCTCAATAGGACAGAAGTACCTGTTTTATTTTCTTTTTTTATGAAAATGAATGCGTGACAGCTCAGATTGACATATTTTTCTATTTTTCACTTACTATCAAATAATAATTAAACTAAATGCAGCTAGGCAGAAAAACTAGTTGCAATTAATATGCTATCAAGGAAAATTGATCAAAGTTTCTTTTCAAATTCATGGATAAATCCTGCAATATTCCCTGTCAGTGGTCCTGTTACAGATCTATAGGTGGAATTACCTGACAAAAGTTTAGCTCACAATGAAACATTAAGTTAGAATCAAACTTCTGAGCTTCCTTGTTTGTTGTCTTTCCCCTTCTTTCACTTCTGTCAATATGAGAAGACAGAACTAAACTTAGAACTCTTTTCTTGCAGAGGACACTGTTTTAACGTGCATTTTCCTTCAGGGGAAAAAACACACGTATACACAGAAAAAACAAAACTGTATCCCCCAGCTCTCCCCCAGATCCTTACTAAAGCCCTAATTCCATCTTTAATGTAGCCTACATTATTTTCCTGAGCATTCAAACTTTTACAATAAAGCCATTTAGAAAGTAAGCAGCTTTATTGTTGTACTACGCTCACTGTGCTGTGTCTGTACCCTTTGAGTGAGCCTAGAAACAACAATGGATGAAAATACTAGATTAGGTTATACTCCACAATTTGTGTCAACAAATAGCTTCTACTTTTTTAGCTATGCTACCTGTCTTTCTCTGTCAGCTGTCAATGGCTTGCTTCTTTTTAATGAATGCTGGGGCCTCCAAAGTTCCCCCAGGCACACATACATCAAGAAAAATGCTGAGATTTGTCAATTCCCCTAACATCCATTTAGGATTATTGTCAACATTTATAAACCTATAAGCAAAAACATTCCCTTGAGACTAATTCTTTTTAATGGTTAGTTGAGGTAGGTCACCCAGCAGGAAAAATCTTGGTGTGTAACAAGGATATGCTGCCTTTAATGCCTTCTTTTTATCAGTGATCTTTGAAACTTCTGATTACTTCTAGGATAGAATTTATAATTTCTCTTTGTGTTAAAATCTAGATTTTGTAATGGCGTCTCTGCATTCATATAAAAGTGCCCTATGCCCTTTTGGGTTTGGGCTTTGGAAGGGAATGAAGTAAGGATAGGCATAGAAATACCTCTGTCCTAATAACAACATAGAGGGCTTTGGGTTTTGGTTTGGTTATGACTTTGTGTGTATGTGTGTGTTTTTTGTTGTTGTATTTTTGTTGTTTTTTTTTTTTTTTGATTATGTTTTTCAAAGGTTCCTACACAAATGCTTAGTTTACCAGTTAGAAAAAGAATTGTTACATGGCCAGGAAAGTGTTCTAATTGAAGTCCATTCAGAAATTTGTCAGTTATTTAGAAACTGGGAAAGTACTACTCTATTCCACAGGTTAAGGAAAGCAGGTGCACACCAAGGAACTGATGCAGTCAGGCCACTGGTTGTGGGAGGTTATATTAGTATCTTACATCTAATATCAAGAAATTAGTTTTGTGTAAATAATCCCTGATGTACCCCAGAATTATTCTCAGAGATATCTGTCTCCACTTTCAATTGCTCAGACATATATCAGTTTATTAGGTTTACTAAGGCAGTCTCATGGCATTTCAGTCAATGAGCAAATATGTTTATTAACAAATATTCTTAGAAAGTCCATTTAAGATCTACACATAAATTTATAAGCAGCTTCTATAGGAAGATAATTCAAATGCTTTCCAGTCTCTCTGATTATCCTTGTTGATTCAAAGTGTATGGAAACTATTTGGAAAACAGGTGAAAATTCTCAATGTGCAGAGAAGTCCTGTGTAGCATAACACTTCAAAATATAAATAAGTTTGTACATTTAGCTCCACACTCTACCTGCTATAGCAGGAAGAATATGAGGACCAGGAAGTGGAATTTTTCATCTGCAAATGCTCCCAGACTCCACAACCTGAGGTTCCTGGGCTTCCTGAGCTGGACTTATGAGTGCAACAGCTATTTCTCACATGTCCAGCTTAGTTCTGAGCCTCTACGAATTGTTAATGTCAATGTCCTGTGTTCAATATCACGTATTGTGATGTAAAATTGTGTGAATTGCTGCTACATGAACCTACCACCCACTTGCTGCCTCTTTCCTGGGGATTCTCAATGAACTTGGTGTATTTGCTTTTAAAGAGCCTTAACACTGGCAAAAGAATAATGCATCAATTCATAGACTGAGACATAAACAAAAATAAAAGAAAAAAAAAAGGAAAAAAAAGAGTACAAGCACTCTAAGACTTGAGGTTTTAGCCGATCCTGACTTCTTGTTCTTAGGAAAAGCAAGTGCTACATGTACAAAATTAGTATATTTTTGAAAGTTTTATGAGTTCTGAAAGAAAACCAAAAAGGTTCTCATTTGATCCAGTGCAGTAAATGGTAGGCTATATCTGTTTCTTGTTAAGGTATGTATACTTCTGAATGCTGGTTCTGAAGTGGCTGTTCCATGCACTGGTTATTTTCATGCCTGTCCAGGTTGGTCTTCAAGCATTCAGTCATAGTTCATCAGGCTTTCTGAAAATCGTTGAATGACAGAAAAGGAAAGAGTTGTGTGCAATCAGCAAAGCTTGCTTAAGAGTACAATATTTCCCACGGATAGAAATGACCTTGATAACAACTGCGAGAAATGCCTGGTTATTGAGACAAAGAGGGCTTACAAAATGAAAATATAAACCTTTAGAATCAATTTTAAGTAATGTTAAGTTTGATGGCTTTGTAACAGGAGTAATG
>JASSUY010004296.1:0-18861 GCA_032466535.1 Forpus xanthops
TTAAAAAAAAAAAACAAAAAAACAAAAAAACAAAAAAAACAACCCACAAAAAACACCCCAAAGAAAACAAAAAAAAACACCACCTCTGCTTAATAAAAAGAGTAATAAAATTGCTAAATAGTAATCAAAGTGCTAAATGTGTCCTCAGTCAACCTTGATTTCAGTCAGTTGAGTTTTAAGGAGTCAAAGTCAAGAATACAATAAATTTTTATGGAGTGAATATTTTGTCTCACAAATAGTTATGGGAATACATTTTTTAATGGAGTCAAGTTAACAAATCAGAGGATGCTCTGATTTGGTTTCTCTCAGAACAGGAAGAACCTGTATTATTTGCTCTTGGCACTTGGCATACAACACCCAACTATGTTCTGAGAACAATATATCATCTAATAATTAAATGAGAAAATATAGGTCCAATGCAACATACATTAATATCGTGGAGAGCAATTTACAGATGTTGTGAAAGGTAGCAGAAGAATGTGATTCATTTATGTAAGTTGAAGTAAGCTGTAAGATGCAAACTGTGCCATGTACGCTAGTTAAGTTTTAAGATAATTTGTATAGTGCTGGTCTCCATTCTGTAGATTTGGGCTTACTTAATTTTTAAGTCCTTATAAATTCAGCAAGATTGTTCTCTTGTTTAATGTTAAGTACTATGGTAGTTGAAAACTTAATGACTAGTGGAGCTAGAAGGACTCTTCCAGGGATTGATGTGGTCTCTTTTGTGAAATCTGTGTTATCTCTTAAGAATATCTCTTAGTTGTAGAATTTGGCATGGTTTGTGGGGAAATTAATGAACTGCTCTATTAATGCAGTCATCAGTGTTAAGTGATAAAGTTTTGTCATTCTCTTGAAGTGCTACAGCAGAGTATTGGTTTGTTGCTTGATGTCTAAGGGAAAGAAATTATGCATCTGAAGTTGAGCTACATTTAATTATATATCAGTTCATTTATGTGCACATGTGTGTATATGAATAATGATACAGACTATTCCCAATAGCAGCCTCATCAGTATCAACCAAATCTAATCGCTATATGTTTACTTATTTCATACAACTTGAAAATCCAGTGTGGGTGAAGCAGTGTGGATGTGGTATCAGCCACTCAAAACCCACAAGCCTCCATGTCCCTGAAACATAAAGCTGATTATAACACAGGTTTGATCTTGAGAGTGGGACCTACAGGGTGAAGTTGAAATGGACATAAAATTGCTCTGATCTGCAGAATAGAAAATACATGCTCCATTTTCTTTATATCTCATGTTTTCTGTTCTTGTTCTTGCCCTTTTCTTACCTACCTCCTGCATGCCCCTCAGATGACTGGGAAGTTACAGGAATTTAAGATGTGGGAAGATAGTCCTGAGCTGAAAGCAGAATTTGGGTATAATGTGGGGAGAAGATAAGAGGTGTGTATTAAAAAAAAAAAAAAGCTTAGAGAGCTTAGGATGAACAGAACATTAGCTTAAATACATGTATGCTTGCAGACTTTCTGTGCTATTAATTACTGCTTTACTTCCCCACTGTCTGGAGATAGGAATAATTGTCCTAACTGACACCATAACCTGCAAGAGCTTAATTGCTACACACAAGTCTACTTTCTGCATTTCCTTAATTTCTGACCATACTTTTTCCCTATACATCTGTTGGTTTTAATGTGTCTGTGATAGCTCCTCTATAAAAAAACAACTCTTACCTCTACGTAATACCTTATGCCTTTCCAAAATACAAGACAACAGATCAGTTTTTATAAGCACAGCTCATACATTTGAAAGTCCAGGTGAAAATGTGAAAGTACATAGGGAGTACAATTATTAGACCAGACCGAGAAATTATCTGCTCTATCTGTGCATGGATAGTATCAGATACTCTAGGAGACAGTCTCTACACATCTGCTTTCATAGAAGATGTTATTCTAATTCCAAAGATTTACATGTTGACTTAGTTCTAAAGTATGGTGTTTGACATCCATTCTAGTTTTGGTTGTTATGACATGAAGTATTATAATTATTCATATTCTGCTGCCCCAGAAAACAGACCTAGCATTTCACATGAGAGCAAACCACTGGTCTGTAGTAAGAATTCAGTATTATTTTACTTACTGTCTTCATTTGCTTTGCCTCTTAGTTTCCGGTTTTGGCTTTACAGAAAGATGTCTTAACTGAGCCATCCACAGTGATGCTTAGATCCCTTTTGTGAGCCAATGTCACTGAGCAATCTATATGAAACAAATCTGGAGTTAGATTTTCCCTCCAAAATGTAGTACTCCACATTTCTGAACAGTCAATATCAGTCAGCATTTTGTGTCTCACTTGCCTATCTTGTTTGGACTAGGTGAGTGGGTAGAAAAATGGTAAACGAAACTAAGTGTTCCAGTTTAGCTTGTTCAGTCTTTTTCCTGGAGTGAATCACAGCTCAATTTGATCTTGACACCTTTTGATGATCTGAAAGCCAAGGTATTGCACTGCTCAACATTTATTTCTCTTATCTCAAATATTATGTTGGTTTCTTAGATACATAAAATAGAAGAGCAAAAGTCATTAATCAATGTTGACTTCCTATTGTATACTTAGAATAATTCTTGGTTAGAAAACTGTTCCCTTTTCTCATCAAAAAATGTGAAAACTGAAGGAAGTTTTTAAGGAACATTTTACTGAAAAGGCATTCTTGAACAGTATAATGGCTCTTTGCAAAGTCAAGGTGTCATGTTTGATATCTGAATTCAGTAATTTAACCGAGGCGTTTAAAATAGGCTTATAACTAAGTCCTTTTTCCTGGTAGAGCTGGAATTCTTTTATTGAGATTACCCCACAATTCCCTTAGCAGGAGGGCTTTTCAGCTCTTTAGGTCCTTGCTGATTTATGACACAAAATGGAAGTTGGCAGAAATTTCTGCTGCACCTTATTAATTTATTTAATAAAAGATGTCATTCCATTGGGGTCCAATTATTTCTGAGAATGAGGCAAATAGTTTCAGTATATTATGAAAACGTAACAAGCTTTTAGGTCATTGTGCTTTCCCTTTTATTCAGGTGATGAAGCTTGCATTGCTACAACCATTCAAAAAGGAATCATATCACTTTCATATTTAATCAAGATGTATCAGACATTAGATTTAAAACATAATAACATTATCAGACCCATCTTTCTGTTTTCCAGGAGCTGTAGCCACAAATACACATTATGATGATGTGTTCTTTAAACAAAGTTTGTTTTTAACATTAGTAATGTAGAAAAGATGCTAACAGAACAGAATAAGGATTTTAATACATTCTGTGTGCAGATCTATTTGCTTAGTTAATCACCATGAAAAATTAGTAGTGAGGGTCCAATTTTTAGACTATGCAGAACTGTTCTCCCTATTGGCATATCCCTGGGAATGATTGTCTCCTACTTCCTGTTACTACAGGGACTTTCAAACTATTTAGTATTTAGTAGTTTTACACACTAAACTTCTTGGCAAGTACAGTATTTCTTAATTATTGTTTTGAGTCAATATAGTTCAGACTTCTTTCTTTTTTAGAATTAAAATAGCCTTAGAAATTCTTCTCTTGCACTTATTAATGCTTAGGTTCAGTTACCATTTTGGTGCATGCCCACCAGCGGGAAGAACGTTCAAAGGTGAAGGAGCACTGTGATACCTAAGTCTCTGTCTTCCTCTGTACAGACTAAGTAGTCAGCTGTTGATCAAGTACTATGCAACCTCAAAGGCCTTTCATGCAGTGGGTGTTATGACAAAATGCAGCTAGACATGGTGACTGAACATAGGTAATATATTTTGGCTTTAATAATGAGCTCACTGATCTGAATGCAAGGGGATAAAGCTACATAAGGGATTAAAGAAATGCCCTGGGATGAGACAAGATTGAGAGTGGAAGGGAAATAAATGGCTTGAGAAGAAATGAGTGAAGAAGGGCTACAGAAACTGCAGTGGCTTAGCAAGACAGTATTTAGGAAAGAAGGATGAGGTGCCTTGTGCCAGGAAGCCAGTAGAAGGAGGACATAGAGACCACTTGAACAAAGATTAGATAGGTGATTCTGGTGTTGGATGGGAATTAACTCATTAGGCAAAAAAAAGCAGACTGGATCTGTGTTGCAAAACAGGAGGGTGACACTTGGAGCTACTGAGCAAAATGGGAAGGAGGGATTTAGAGTTACTTGACTGGAGGAGAAAAAGGTTGAAAGCAGGCAATATAAATTTGCAATGGAACTGGCTAGGCCAGGAACTTGTGGTACCTGAGCTAGCAATTTATGGTGGAAGAGATGAGGGAAATGTCATAGTAGAACTATTTGACAGGGAGGTCAAGTGCAGATCTTAGAATTACACAATCATTTAAGTTGAAAAAGACCTTTGAGGTCATCAAGTCCAGCTGTAAAACTAACACTGCAAAGTCCAGCACTAAACCTTCTTCCTAAGTGCCACATCTACATGTCTTTTCAATATCTCCGGGGACTCAACCACTGCCCTGGGAAGCCTGTTCCAATGCTTGACAACCCTTTTGGTGAAGAAATTGTTCCTAATATCCACCCTAAACCTCCCCTCACACAGCTTGAGTCCATTTGCTCTTGTCCTATTGTTTGTCACTGGGGAGAAGAGACTGACAGCCACCTCACTACAACCTCCTTTCAGGTAGTTGTAGCAGTAAGACAACAATAACAGCAATAAGGTATCCCCTCAGCCTCATTTTCCTCAAGCTAAGCAACCCCAGTTGCCTTCTTGCATGAACCTGTACTGGATTAGGATTGCACAGCAACAGCCTATAGGCCTGCCCTGTCATATATTACAAACATTTTAAGACACAGCCTATGAGGCTTCCCATATGATGGGAAGAACAATGATAGTTCTATGGCTAAGGCAGATAAATGCTGATAAAATGATCTGAACTACCACCTCAGCTCTGCCACAGAATCCCTGTTGGATGCTTGCTGTGGGTAAGTTATCTAAACCCATTCAAAGCTGGCCTATAATTGCATAATTTCATATTTTCAGAATATCAGGAGGTATATCAGAGAGGCATTTGCAGAAGTGTTCTGTGTAAGTGGTTCCAGGTAGGTGGAGCTTTCTTTAAACATAGTGATTTTTAAAATATTTAGCTTTTAATATGTGTTTTTAAACTTTGCCTTGTATTTTGGTGGTGTTCATTAAACTCTAGTGCTGATTGCAAATACATTCAGTAGTAGAAATGAATACTAAATAACTGTCTACTTGCTGAATGAGGCAGCAATCCTGTGGTAGAAACATATGAAGCCATATAATTAAAGGTTGCATCCTGATACAGCCTTAATTAAAGCTTCTTGGGTAGTTTTAGATCACTTCTGTGGCAGACTTGTTCGGGACTATTCCAGGAGATATATGTGCAGAATACAGCTGCTTTACTTAGCAACACTTTCTGCAAAAAGGTGTTTTACTAGTGCATGCGCTGCCTTCCAGTAGTTGCAGTAATGAGATGTTGGTTTAGATCTGTACTCTTAGGACCTAAAAACCTTCCCATAGATAGGATCTAGGTGCCTTCTTTCTCAAAGCATTTGGTTTTACTCACAGTTTTGGAAGGAAATGCACTGGTAACAGAGTAGAAAGTAGAAAGCAGCAAGGAAAGGTGTGATTAATGAGTGGCTGATACTTGTCTAGTGCTAAGAAAATAGATAATGCAGTGGAGCTATACAGAAGGTACAGAAGTGGTGGATCTTAAATTTGATTGAGAAAACCAAGAGAGACTTTAGAGCTCAATGTTGATTAAAGATCACAGAACCACAAAAACCAGGGCTAGATGATACTTTCAGAATAATCTAGGTGGTCTCCAATAAAGATAATACTGAATGAGAGGAATTAAAAAGGCCAGAGAAACAAGGTTGTTAACAGAAAAAAAACTCTTAGTTGTGTGGAACAAACAGGAAGAGGTGTGTTGCTAATACATTGTAGATTAGGTAACAAAATGTGTTCCAGAAATGTGAAATGAAGTAGGCTTTTGTTAAATAAGCATAAGAATGATAACAGTAGAGGAGGAGGGAGAAAGTAGACCCATGAAGAATGTGAAGAAAATAGTAAGTTCTTATGATATATGAAGCTCCTCTTCATGAATATACAGAGGCTGCTGGTGTTCTACATTTTAAGAAAGGATGTTACTGCTATATGTTGTTACTACTACTTAATGCTACATATTGCTGCTAATATCTGCTACTAATAATTTTTTGTTGCTAATTAATTCTACATTTTTCTAATACTAATAGTTTGTGCTACTGCTGATGAATAGACATTTAAAATCAGATCACTAGGTGAAGTTATTTAGATTGATAGTACCCAAGAAATTGCTAGCAGTTGAACATCTTCTAAGATACTGCTTATGGGACTTTCTACTATAGCTCATGCCCACTGGAAATTAAAATCTGAAACCTAATTTCGCAGGGAATATAATGTACATAACTGTCCAAACGTGATGCCAATCGGGACAGTTGCCCTCATGCTACATAGGCCAGTGTTTGACACATTTGATGAAAACCATGATGAACATTTTTGTAGCTATGTAAATATACATGTGTGCCTATGTATAATATAAATACACAGAAACATACACACACTTTCTCCTTTTTTGGGGCAGAAAATATTTTTTCCTGTGAATGAAAGACGAATTTAAAGAGTGAAGTTTCATCCCATTCTAGCAGGAGCAATGCAAAGTTGTATCACTCTTCAGCCTTGAGGCATAAAGTTGTATGTCTGTAACCAACGTGAGAAAATTCTCTGTTCCTTCCTACATAGAGCTACACCCTAAGCCACAGCTGAAAACTCACCCTTTCTGCCTGCCAGCTAAGGCAGAGTTTATAAGGCAGGGCAGGAATCTTTGCTCCTGCTCAGCAACACCGAACCCACACAGTTCATCTGAATACAGAATACATAAATAGAAGATACACCGTTTAACTATTAAGTAAATAATCACTCAAATTACATCATTCCAAGTCAAACGTCAACTGCCAATTGCCCTGTAATCTGAAATAAGATGAGAGTGAGTTTTTACCACAAGTAAAGACATGTTTCTGTTATGATCACAGCTTGGTTCACACCCTGGTTTATCTCACACTAGCTGGATGCGAATAGCATCAACAGGCAGCAGAAGTAACCAAATACTAAGCAAACCTTTAATAGCTGTGTACGTTAACTAAGCAAAAAGAAATGTAAACTTAATCCCTGTAATTCTTTTTGTAAACTTATTTGTGCCATACGTTTGATGTTCAGAAATATCTGTGCTATCTTTAAGCTTGTTATTATATATTTCTTTTTGTAATCTGAAATTGTAAATCATAGGGCTTCACTCATAGGGCTACCATGGTAAACAAGAAGCAGAGGAGTTGTTACCCAGACTGTACTGCTGAAATACCTTTCAGTCCAAGAAGCCCTGTAGTTCTGCAGAAGAGGATGATGAAAGAAGCCGCTAAAAGCAGGCATGCCATTGACACGCAAGTACTGAATAGCTCTTGTGAGCACATTTTGCAGTGTTTACTTCAGGCACTACTGAAATTGCCCTTTATAAGATAGATGTTCAACAGGCTCATCTTCTGTACTGCATTACAGCTTAAAGCAATTGTTTCAATGACAGGGAGACCTCATGTCTTAAGTAATGTGTGTCTACTTTTTCCAAGATCTCAGTAAGGAAAATCTGAAGTTTTGTTCATAATGGTGGAAATAGGGCTTGTGTAGTAATGTAGCACCAATAGCCTCTGCTACCATTGTTGCTGAGATGAGAATATCTGTGAGGAAAAGATTACATCCCGGAGTAATATAGGAAAGCAGAGCACTGACTTTTACTTTGGATAAAGGAAGAAAGCAAAGTAGTAATTGAAATCTCAGAAGGAAAGGTTAAGACAAGCAGGAAAAGTCTAGGGAATGAGGAAAGGGAAAAGGCAGGGGGAGGTTCTGATAAAGTCATAATAGTTGTCCTCAGAAGTTCCAGAGGTAGATGATAGGACCTCCCATTGGCAGTAGCAGGTTTTAGACTCCAAGTTTATTCACTTCTGTTGTGGTCATATAAGCATTACCTCACTGGTCTAATAAAATTTAACTCACCTTCCACACCTTTGGATAATGATCCAAACTTCAAAGCTGTTCTCCAAAAATTCTAGATTCGTCATCTTCCATTTGAATGCAAAATGCAATCCCACAGTGAGCACAGTGTTTACATTGTGAGGATGTTTGCACTTGTACTCTTGGAACATGCTGTTTTCAGAACTCCATCACTGCAGTAAAATAAAATCATGACAAATTGCAATAGAAAAAGGAGCAAATATGAGAATTGGGATTAAAATGATCTAAAGGTTCACTTTAAAGCTACATAGCCTCCCTCCAACAGCAAGAAATGCTTAGACTAACACCGAACCAAAACACAGTTTTCTTCCCAGATACTAGTTAATAAAAAGAGTGTTCTGAAAAAGAACTAAAAATGACTGTATAGCAGGCAGTGAGTTCTTAGCTTGGGAGGCCAGGCTAGCTCTTCACATATTTGGTGTGGCTGTTTGCTTAGTTTGGTTGTGGGCTTTGTTTGTTTGTTTTTTTCCAAGACTATTAATGCATACAGGAGCCTATAGTAGTACAAAACTCAGTCAACCCATGCCATAAAACCAGAAATTTCACTATGCTTGTGACCATTCATTGTAAAGAGATCTTATTTAACTATATTCTTACCTTTTGAAGGTAGTATCCAGCTGCTTCTTAGCTGGGTCTAATAAATTAACACATCCTACCAGTCTTTAGTTGATAAAGTCATCTGGGAAATACCAAATCCACCACAGGTAAGGCTGGGCTGACAACTTAAGAATTCAACATTTCCTGAAGCACGGTTTGTTCAATATTGATAATGGGGAGAGTGGTGCTATGTGGACACTGTACTGTATAGCTTGGGGTTTCTCCCCAGAAGTTTTCCTGTCAGCTGGGGGCTAAAACACAAGTAGCATAAGGCTGATAAATCCACATTACAGGGTCATATTAGCAAAAAGGCACCATTAATTAGTCTTTAGAATAACAGTATAATAAGAATATAAACCTGGAAGAGACATAGATCAAGCCCAGTTCTTCTTATTTGAGGCACTGTAGCACCTTGTTTCTTCTGTTTAGATTCACCATGAATATTTTGCTCCCATGTTCCAATGGAAATCTGGTTTAGAAACTCACTTCTCTAGGTTAGCATCTTTCTCCTAAATTCTAATCTTAATTTACAAATTGGCATTTTGTACCAGATTATTTTTCATCACTGATTGCCCTTTAGCTTTAGCAGATCTCCCTCCTTGACGTTTACCTGGTTAATGTCTTTATATGCCACAACTGTGTCGGATCTCAGCCTTTTTTCTTTATCTCCTCTTGGTCACCTCAGTAATCATTTCTACACATGTTCCAGTGATGCTTGTCTTTTCTGCATATTGATTTACTTGACTATTCCATCTTAAAGTCTCAATGTCACTCTTGTTTCTGCAGGAAATACCACTGATGGCAGGTAAATCCTGCTCTTTTTACAACTCTATCACACATGTCATCATCCTGTATAAGCTAGATCAACCTGTTTTGCTATTTCCAACTACTATGTTCTCCTTATAGTTCACCTTTTGTTACTATTGTTCAGAAGTATGATTTGTAGTTGGTCTTCTAGAATTTCACTCTTATGCCTCCATTTCTTAGGATAAACCTTTTTCTTCCCTGCATAGTATTAATGATACCCTTGTTTTTTGTTTTTTTTTGTTTTGTCAACAGAGCAGCAGTTACATTTATACGAGGTCACTATTGACTATATTAAAATCTAATAGCTTTCTTGTAGCTGGATTCACTGTTCAAAAACCATTCACTGCCTTACCACATTTAGCCATTTCTTGCCTGTATTAGAATCCTTACAAAAATTATCCACTTTGACAGCTTCATTGATACATTTTTGAGTGGCACCATATAATGTATTTTATGAATATTGACTTGAATAGAGTGTCAAGTTAAATTTAGAGAAAACCAAAACTCAAACAAACCAGCTAAGTCCAATACAATCTAATCTATTTTTATGGCTGATTAGTCATTATTTGCTTTAAATTCAGGTTCCTTTCAGACATTACTCATCTCTGTCCTCCCTCTCCTTTATACAGTCAGATACTGTATTAACCTCCACCCATATACCACCCTGACTTCATATATTTACTTGAAATACTTCCCACAGAACCAACCCCAGTCATCTTATAATTTATTTCTGGATTTAGGGATGAAGATTTTCAGCCCACCCAATCAGAGTTTGTCTTCTTCAGAAACATAGCTGCCAATTTGTATTTTTTTGTGTATTAATCACACTAGCCTTGGGTTGAAGAGTATATTTTAATCAGTTTTTTGACAGTAGGGATAACTCACTTCCCTTCAAACCACTTTAAATTGTAGCAGTCGTGCAATTACCAGCTCTGCCACACGATGGCGCCATACGGTTACGCTTGTAAACCGTCAGCTACCGCTGAAGATTAACGTCCTAAAAAAGCAAATTATAAAAGAAATAATCCATGCAAATACGATACATTTCATGGCGGGATATATATGCATTTGCTGGCATCTTCACAGATAATTAAATTCTACAGTTAGGTTTGTATTCACCTTCATTTCTAAGTCTCTTGTATTAGAGGTGACTATGTGGGCTAGCTAGAGTGGCAGGGAACATCTGCGCAGTACAGTCTTATCGCTGGTGAAACAGTGTAGCCCTCTTTGCCTCCATAACTTTGATATTATGGAATATCTGTAAAGCACATTGTGCAGAAATAATATTAGTAGTGAAACTACGAAGCTAATGATCTACAGATCTCATTTAACTTACTGAAAGTGTATTTAATGAGCATACTCCTGGTGTCATAGCAGTTAAACCAGTGAAGAAGCAGACCACTGGACAGTTCAGAAACGGGTATTCCATTCCTTTTCTGGAGTATGTTAAAAGACCTTTACATAAGGAAAAAAAACAAGTTCCTAACAATGCCTATATACCTGAAATAGTTGGGAATGAGCTGTTAAATAAAATTAAAGGGACTAACATTGTCAGATGTTTTTTGTTGTTTGCTACAGAACTTAATCTTTTAAGAAGAAAATGCTGCCATAATTGTCACTCTGGTAGGAACCCTGTACATGTTTAAGACCCCTTTGTCTGAAGTTTATTTTTATATTGATCACAAGCAGTTACATGACTGGAGCTATAGCTTTCAGTATCTCTGAATGAAACCCCAAATATAGACTTGTTGACTCAGGCTATATCAAAAGTATACAACGTACCATAACTAAGTGGAGTTTCCAAAAAACAGTATTTGCATAGTATATAAGTTCTATTTCTAGGTAAAATAGAATCGTTAATATTCTCTCTTTGGTTCTTTTCATACTGTTTTGCAGTCTTACACATTTTTACTTCTTTCAGAGTAACGTTTACCTTGGGTTTAGAGCCTTGAAGGCCTTCTAGTCTTACTGAATTTGCATTTCTGGAGTGGACATATGAATAAAGAGCTATCACTGGTCTATGTTTAAACTTCCTCTGGCCATTTCTGCAATACGGCAATGAGCTGCTGCCTAGTGGAACTCCCTGATGCCTCACCAAGACATCCAAATGTTTTCCAGGAAGCAACTGCTTTCAGTGCTATTCAGAGTCTTTCTCTGTAACAACATTAATACTTGACTTGGAACAGAATCGGCCAACATGAGAGAGGTCTCAAAGCTTATTACAAACTACTTCCTACCTGATGGTAGGAATAGAACAAGTCCAAGAACACCACTGAGGAATTACTTTGAGTCTGAATGCTTACTTATTTTTCTTTTCCTAGCTGAATTGTCTAGCTGCTTCTTTGGAAAAGGGTATAAACTTGCTTTCCTACCAGTTCAGGCTTTGAACCTTGGGACTCCTCTTGACAGTCTGCGTGAATGGTATCTGCAACCACAGAAATGGAGAGTTACGACCCAGAATACTGACTGACAGCATTCTGTGATGGGAATCATTGTCCAAACAGCTCTGCAAAGTTTCACCCACCTTCTGGACTAAATACGGCACACCTGATCATAGTTTGATATGGACATTTCCCTATTTCACCATCAGTGAAAGCAGACCTGCAGCATTCCCTTCTCCATACAGACCTTTCATTGTAAAGGAAGTAATTCAAAATGCCACTCAGAACCACAATTTAGTACAACAAACAGTTCTTTATCTTTCATATACCTGTTCTAAGTCTTTAGGGAAGAATTATGTTAGATGACACAGACTCAAACTTTTATAGGTACAGGAACACCCAGGAAACTCATAAATCTTCAGACACAAATGAAGCTGCTCATGACCATGGGACTGGGTGCAATCATTCACTTCCATCAGAAAGAAAGTGTGGTGCCTTTTTCCATAGGTGTTTTATTAACTGGCAGGAATTCAGGCAGTGGCCTCCAGGCAAAGACAATCCTACCAGATCTGGAATGTGTTGGGAGCAATTCAGTGACTAGTTATAAAGGAAGGAATGTGTCCTGCTTTTCCTTGTTAGGGCTTGCTACCACCCCAGGTTCAAGGGAACTGTTTATTTTCCTCCTGGAGGGGGAAAAAACCCCTAACAAGCTTTATGTTGCACCTGAAGCAGGTGATCTGAACAGCTTAACCCTTCTAACGTTATCTGATATTTTCAACAGCATTACTTTTGCATGGTTTCTTTCTGTTTCCTTTTGAACTGCATGGATACAAAGCAGGAAAAATCTGATCTACCATACTATCTGCCTGTAAGTTTCTCTGTCTGCACTGGAGGCTACAGGGAATCAGTACTTTCCATTGGAATTCCAAAAACGAAATCCCTTCTGTTCTGCATCCCAATGCACAGGCAGTGCTACAGGTCCAGAGTGGTAGCAGCTTCTCCCTTATTTGGTAACACTGCTACACACTGAAAATTGAAAGCAGAACTTCATGAAAAGGAAACAAAAATATGAGTGGAATTTTAACTACAGCCCTGTGCACTCTGGCACCAGGGGAAACCACAGAGCACACAGAAGTGTGCTGTATCATGCACTTTCAAAACATCTTCACATGGTCATTTTGATGTGCAAGATCATATGCGGCTGCTGTTTCTTTCTCTTTTATGTCTTGTTTCACTCACTGCACAGTAGCATTGATAGAGAACCTGCTCCTGCATCTTGTTCTGACAGAGACTGTCTTCTCAGGCGTTGTGGCAGGAGCCACAGTCAGAAGCCCATGCTGAGTCTCAGCACAGTAGCTACTATGCTCAGATATCTAAACTGGAGAGGTGAAGGGGCGGCAATTCTTCACAGTGTTTATAAAGCAGAGAACTCCCTGCTGTTGTGTCTGCTAGAAGTTTTGTTTCAGGAAAGCTCAAGTTCTCCCAGGTTCTTGGGAGAAGAATTCCCTGAGAATGGGCAGGTAGACAGAAATCCTGCTTAGCTCAGGAAGTTTCTCAGTTGCAAATGGCTGGAAGCTCAAGGAAAGTGTTATAAATTCCTGTCCAGTGTTTCATATCTTCCTTAAGCATCCACTCATAGCTATTATGAGAAGCAGGATACTGGTCCTACTGGATTCTTGGTCTTACCCAGCCTGGTCATTCTTCTTTTGAAGCATTACCTATTTCCAGTTCCAGAGTTCCTTCGACATGTATTCTATACTCTCATGTTAGGTTATTACCAACAAAAAGCCTATACTGAAGAGATAATATAACAGATATTATAAAAAGCCTTATACTGTTAAGATTAACCTATAGCTGAGTAGATTTCCTACATTAATGCTTTCAACTTTTAGCCTTTTAGGTCCCACATTGGATTCTAGCAGGTTATGTGAAGAACCTGTTCTTTAATGGTGGCTTTCACTGTTTCATACTCGCTACATTGTGATAAACTAGGTTATTAAAATGAACAAGCCTATTCAACTGCACTTTTAGGTAGAAAAGTAAAAAGAAAAACATGGATATCAATTATTACTGTCCTTTGAGGTATTAACTGTATATATTTCTATTCTGAGCAAACTGATATATATATATACACATTGAAGACAACATAGCTGTTGCTTACGCAGTACATGTACATATATGGCCATGAGAAACAGTACATATTTCTCCCTTTCATTTCCTTTCCAACTTCTACTCAAGTCAGAAACCTTCTGTTTCTCTGTCTGATTTTGGTCAGTGTTGTTTTTCTGAAGATCTCCTACCTTTGAAGCCCTTTAATACTATCTTGGAGGATTTTTTTTTAGATTTCCAGCTTTCAGCCCTTGCAACAGCATTCTCTGACATACCTTTTGATGTTTTTGTAGGTCACTGACATGTAGTTTCACCTGCCAGCACACTTCAAAGCCTGCAACGTTTGCCAGCCAAGCCTGTCTCAGAGATTTTCTATTGGTTGGAAGAAGTTACTGAAATTAGATGGCAAAGGCTCCATCAGCACTGGAGCTACATTCCTACGCTGAAGATTGTCAGTGTTGCCTTCTTGATTATATGCTGCTTCATGGCCAAATCTTGACTTGGAGGCTGTCTGCCTGAAGAGGATGGTCTCTCAAAACCACTCCACAAGGGCAGCAGGGAAGGCACTAGCCCAGGTTTGTGGCCTGCCCCTCAGTAAAGGCTGCTGGTTCTAGAATGCAATTTGCATCTCCATAAGCTTGTACCTGCTCAGAGTGCTCTTCCCAGAGCAGCTGCCAGCAGCATCTGCTGATGCAGAAGGGCTGTCTCTACGCTCACTCCTCCTCACAGAGGTGTCCTATCATAAATGGAGACCACCATCTTTCTGGGTCATGGGGCAAGCTGGGGTACTCGCAGGGAACCTCCACATGTTCCTACCAAGACAAGTAAATTCACAGAAGGAAGCTGAGGAGGGTCTCCAGTCAGCTACCATTCTGCCACAGCTCGAGGCTATATCAGCAACCTTCCCATTCACTAGACTGCAAACCTATCATTTTTGATTTCTCCTTCATGCTAGTATCAAACCCAGTTCCATATTGCTGAGGTGGCAATGAGCCAGTAGGAACTTGGACGCTAATAAGCAGGGCTTGCCTTACTTTTATTTAATACTGCAATTTACTATTTCTATAAAATTTGGATATCTAATTCAGGCTACAGATTTACGAAATTATATTTGCTGAGACTAAACTTCCCAATAGCTGTCAGTAAGTACAAGGCATTTGTGACTTTTGTCAGAGTAGACTTGTTAAAGCACTGTGGTTTTCAATGTAGTGAATTGTACTCTGTATTTTTATCTCATATTCATAAGCCAAAAGTAACAGAGCTTTACCCATTTCCATTATAGACCTTTAAGTGCAAGTATCATGTTGGATTATTTTACCTAGGTGAGATGACAGAAATAGAGGAGTTTCTTAGCTTATCACTTAACCCCTCTATGATCAGTATTATCTTTCAAAATATATCCTGCTTCTTTCAATACAGCAAATTTATTTTCTCAGATCGATATATATAGATATAATGTCCTGATTTTGTACGTATTATTCACTATGGAGTTTCTCAAAGAGCAAGGCCTCTGACCCCTAGCTCCCATTGCTCAAGAAAAGGTTAAATAATAACAAATGTCATTTAAACTGAGGCCAGAATCTGTTCTCAAACCTGTTACTCGAATCTTACATTTCCATAGCATCTGCTGTCTTGTAGCTAATCAGATTCAGCATTACTATTTAAGCCAAAAACAGGAAACAAAACAGACAAACCTCTGTTGGGTGTTGGGTTAGCAACTCCTGGGCCAGGTCCAGTGAAAGACTGAAGGGCTGTAACACTTGGTGTCCCAGCCCATGGCCTGCAGGGAATCCTGTATTAGGCACCTACACTCCCTGCATTGTGAAAAGGAAGATTTAGGAGCCTCATTATAGGACAGAGCTGAACAACCTGTGCCCTGAGCAAAGGGCCATTAAGGTCAGCAGGAGATCCCCTTCAGGAATTCAGGTGCTGCACTTAGGCTGTGGGAAGGTTCACAGCTGAGATCTGCTCAGGAATTGTCCCTTGAGACCAGGTACCTGCAAGTGTTTCATCAGAAATAGAATAGCATTCACTGTTTTTTATTGAGGCTTTTGTACAGTAGTTCAAGGATTAGATATATAAGACTCTTAAGGGATTAGAAATATAAGATATTTAAGAGGCATTTGGTAATTTTCTCACCATCCCTGGGCTCATACCTGTATCTTACCTACTTGCATTTATTTATACCACATCTAAGTCCCCCAACTGCACGACAGATGTTTGTAATTGTATCATTTGAGTGAAGGTCCAATATTTGGAAAGAAATACTGATGGGTCAAACAGCTCAGTTTGAGTAGCAAGTCTGCTTCCAGAAGCTTTGTCTGAGGCTCATATTCATTATCAAGAGGCATTCATAATTAGGAGCAGTCAGTTTTTTTGCATGAGAAGGACCACTGACAAACTATGTAACTTGCTGCATAGAACCAGGCGCAGAGTCCTCTCCTGAGGCTCACCTTTGCTGCAAATCTAGTGACATGCTACAGTATCCTTATGACAATATTGCCTCAGAAGATTGATCTGGTCACAAATACCAACAGGGATAAACAATAGCAGCTTCATTAAATGATATTATACCCTCTAGCATGTATGCTTCTCAGTGCTCAGTAAAGTGGGATGTCATTTGAAAGACCCACATTAGTACAGATAATAGGGAACCATAATCACAAAGGAGAGTGTAACACTTAATTTAGTAAGGAAATGTTAGAAAAAACTTGGCTGAGATTATAAAGTCCAGGATGAAAACCACTGAATGAGCTCATTGTATAAAATATACCTCCTCAGGTAACATGACCAGCATACGAAATTCACTAAGACTTCACACCAGCCATATGTTATAGCTGTTTTCCTCTCCTTAGTAATACTATGGTCAGATGTTGACTGTAGTGAGAAAGCAGAATAACCAGATAGATCTACATTAGCATAAAGCTTAGTTATAGTAAGGATAAAGTATACCTTGCTCTGTAATGATGAGACTAACCCAGAAAACATACATTATTGTATCTGAAATAGATATAGTAGCATAAAACCTGAAAATGAAACAGTTCCTTCCAGCACAAACTGTAACAGTTGAGGTATCAACAATATCAGTCTTTAGTTACATCTCTCTTATTTGCCTAGGCTCCAACATAAAAACAGGATCCCTGACAACAAAATTGCATAGAGAAGCCATATAGAATCTTTCTATGCTAGAAATCAGCACAGAAATCACTAACTCACAATGAGAGAAACTATTCCAGCTTCCCTTACAGCAGGTTGTGGGGTTGAAGCTCCCTACCCCATCATAAACTATCATACTTTGGTTTGCAAGCATCAAGGCAAGCTGTACTCACCCTCTTGGCAAAATGACCCCAGTGAACTGTAACACCTTTAACCATGGGGGTTCTTCTAACCTGGATGGTTTTGTCAGGACTGGATTTGGACAATCATGCCGCAACATCAGAGGCAAAAGGAAGAGGCAAAAGAATAGACCTGGTAATAGAAACCACTTAATTACATGTAGTGCATCTGATTGCTATTTAAGGACCTTACCTGCTCTCCCAACCTGAAGTACACTCTTTTCTCTGGCAAAGAAGTATTATTTTACTTACACTCCGTTTTTCTCTAACAATAGTTATGAGGCTTGAATTGACTTACTGTCATGTTAGTAATTATGCAAATGTGAGGAAGGGAAAGTTTCTAATCACATTCTTGTTGCTGTTTTTCATTTGAGTTATCAAACACTTATCCTACTAAGGACTGTTGAGAACACATAAAGGAATTTTTGCTTCACAGCTGAAAGCAGCAATGGTCAGCACTTTCAGGAGGATTTTGGCATGCTCTAGGGCAAAGAAAAAGAAATTCAGCAACAAGAAGAGCCCCCAAAGCACCTTGCAGGCCCAGCATCCTGAGGACTTCCAGAAACTGGCTAACACTGTTTCTGTATCTTAGAATCAACTTCCAACCCTTAACCCAAAACATAAAGCTACAGCACAACCACCTTCTGCAAAACGAATCCAGCCCCAGCAGCCTTGCTTATTACCTCTATCCCTACTGGCAGGCAGTCACCCTGCTCCCCAAAGCACATCAAACCAACAGCCACCCACCCAAAAGCCTTTGGCAAAATACCACCTACAAGTAGTTTCCAGCCAAACCTCCTATTCCTTGCCGAAACAGCCTGTTTTTCTACTAGCCCTTAATTGCTGGGCTTTCCCTCTCTTATATTCAGCTGGTACCAGTACAGCAGGTGAGGCTAACAGAGCCACGGTGGTTACCTTCAGGCCTCCTGGCTCCCAAAGCAACAGGTCGCTGTGCTGTAATTGCTGGCGGTTAATAGTGCATTTGACAAGCTCCGAAGGTTCTGGAAGTTGTTTCCTTGGTGCAGTCTTTCCTCTCATTCCTCACCACCCACTGTCCTCCTTGGCAATTGCTAGTTAAGGTGGAAGTTTTTTAAGAAACTGCTCATTAAACATTAGGAAATGTGGTGCTGCCTGTGCCAGGGGCAATCCTTTTCCCTGGAGGATTAGCAAATTGAGCTGTTCTCTGTCCAGTTGCATTTCTCATGCTTCCAGCCTTGCATCATTTTTGAGACATAGTTTATGCTGGTATGTAGCTCATCCTGAGCAGGGCGGGATGTTACATGAAAATAGGAAAGACCAGAGAAAGAGTTTTAGATGAGATCAGTTGGTATAACTGAAAGGAAGAAGCAACAACTTCGGGGGCATCAGGTTTGAGGATAACTGCAAATAACTGCGCTACATTAGGCTAAATATCAGAATATAAGAAAAAAAAAACAGGCAATATTAGTGAAATAGAGATGAGTGGAGAACTATTAGCAAGGTGAGAGGTGATTAAGTGATTATCTCCTATAGAAAAGAGAGGCCTCATTCATCACCTTAAAAAGCATGGAGGGATTATCAGATC